>JASDQU010373188.1:60208-78105 GCA_032191745.1 Picea mariana
GTTTGGACAGAAATGGCTTGGCAATTTGGCAGAGTTTCTTTGCTATGATTTTCCTCCTTTGACTAGTACCCCTACCCCTCCTTTTATAGGTTAGGAAGAGCTAGGGTTTTAGTCGAACTCTCGGCCATGCATGGCGGAGAGTTTCAGTTAACTGACAAAAAGCCCCGAGTCTCGATGGAAACTTTCCTGATTTTTTGCATTGTTAGGTACTCGCGGGCTGTTTTAGGCTATCCCGCGGATACCCGCGTGCAGTAAGAGGACAGCAGGCGGATGCCCGTGCCCAGTGAGAAGTTAGGGCGCGGGTTACTTGTTTTGAAGGGTTTTTTGAGGAGTTACTCAGCATGGATTTGGCTAAGAAGAGGCATGAGTTGGCCTGATGCCAGGTAAGCAGGGATAGTGCAATTTAGGGTTATAACAGTCACCCACTGTCCTACACCTCAGGGATGGAATTTAGCATAGTTTAAATCCCTTATGTTCGTTGCATTTTCTGTTCGTTCCCTGGAAATTTCCTATGGGACCCCCCTCACTTGGGTAGATGGACCAACCCTCTCATATTTTGCATTTTCCATCTACTCAATGATAGAACCTTCCTCCCATGTGTGCCCTAGAATAGAAATCCTTGTTTTCTTTTGATGTACATGCTATTTAAATATTCTTAGGGATTGGGAGTCTAGTTAGTATCCATATTAGAATTGATTCACATGCATTTATTCTCATCATGTTGAAATCCATACCCTCTGGACTCCCCCATTTATGGTTGATTTTTGTTGTATTTTCACCTATCACAAGCCCTCTTCTTCATCCATATAGTGATAATGCTTTGTTTTTATGCCTCCATTCACCCACCCCATGAAGAAATTTCCATCAAATCCCCTACCATTTATTACTTCCATTTGCAGTTTTCACCTACTGTATCACTATTGTTTGGTTGTTATCTGGGGCATTTGTCTCCTCATTTCCCCTACAAATCCCCATTTGGTTTCCCCAATGGTATTCTAATTAGATATTATGTCTCTTAGAGTTGGCTCCTTATTAGCCTTGACACATGTTCAACCGATACTAACTACTCCTATAGTTCCTAAGGCACTAAGGAAAGCTCAGCCTAACCCTCCACAAATAAGGAAAGGAATTGAAAATGGGGCACATATAACCCTAGACAAGCCATGGCCACCCAAAACCTAGAACCTAGAGCCACACCTCCATGATCTTTGTGCAATATCCTTGGCCATGCTACCAATAATTGTCCTCATCTCCCTAAACTCAAAGAGATTCTTAATGTAGATTATTTAGAACCTACTCCTTCCACACCAGTCATGCAAGTTATGGTTCTTGAATCATTCTATAAATGTATTAATTCCTTACACATGAATTGCCTCTATTCTTTGTGCAATATGTATGGTCATTATTCTCATCACTATTATAAAATACCCCATTTATTGATTCCCCCGACATCATTCATCAGTTGGATTCCTCTTCCTAGAACCATTATACCCTAGTAGTAAAGGACCTCACCCTCAGGAGAGAAACGTTTTTCTAGGCTAATAGTAAACCCATTATTTAAATTGGCCCTCCTCAAGTGAAAACTTATGAAAATTCCATTAAAATTTTTTACCTTTTAACTTCCATGGGATTGAATATGACATAAAATCCTCCATTTTTCATTGAGGTACATCAAATCATCCCTTGTATACCTAATTCCTCTTTGGTCTCAACATCAGTGGAGCCTTCATCCACTAGTCTTAAATCTACCTTGATGGATGTTGTGTATGTGAACCATACTTCCATTTCCATAGCATTCATGTGGGTTCACTATCCCACATTAAACCACCTCATCTAGTAGTGCAGACTGGAGTACTAATGTTTTTCATTCTGATGAAGAAGTTCAAGAGTCCTTAACCACTCCAGATACCCTTGGGATGATCCACATCATTGTTCCTAATTTTTACCAAAGCATCCTAATCCCTCTTACCAGTGTGTTGTTGAGTCAAAATATTTTATGGACAAGAATTTTTCCCCATATACATAGATAATTCTTAGTATGGTGACACCTATTTGTGAAACCATAAATTGAGTCCCTCTCACTCATATGTAAATAACCTATTGACAATTCACTTTTTCATTTCCAAAACTACATCCGTAGTTCATATGTGTATGCCCAGGATCATTGAATTCTACATATACATATAGTAGGGGGCATCATGCCCACCTACCCATACCTGATCATTTTCCCCCATAACAATCTAATGGGGGGTGGGGGGATCTTGTGCTTGTGATCATGATGGCCCCTTTGTCCAATTTCAAAGTTTATTACTCTCCACTCTATGCCTAGGTCCCAATGGCCTAGGTTGGGAAGACTCTCCTCTCATTCGTTGGGAATTTTGTCCTATCCACCTCACCGTCACAATATCTACACATCACATATAGTTGATGATCAATACCATATATCAAAACATACTAATATAAGAAATTCCAAAATTGATTGGTGATACAAAACTTACCATTAGGTCCCCATGCTCGAAGTGTTTTGAGGGGTAACTCTAGGACATTCTCCTAGTATTTCATCCCCTCATCTAGATTCTAATTAATGCACCATATGTGCCATTGGAATCATATTTCTAAGACATTCTCAAAATGTCTTACTTTGGTACTTTGTCAGGAAGCCATTTTTCCAAGAATCATTAAAGCACACTTGTTTTCTTATGAATTCCCACAAATTTATCTCAATTATTTGAGCATCATTCTACTTGGGTCTTTATTTACTTATGAGTAGGAAATCCCCATGGACAACCTCTTTTATCCATGGATATGGGTCTTCTCAAGGCCTCAATTTCCTTGGAATTTAGCATAGTTTAACTCCCTTTTGTTCATTGCATTTTCCGTTCATTCCCTGGAAAATTTCTTTGGGACCCCCCTCATCTTTTGCATTTTCCATATAAATCAATTATATAACCTTCCTCCCATGGGTGCCCTATAATAGTGATTATTGTTTCCTTTTGGTTCCCATGATATTTAAATCTTCTTAGGGATTGGGACTCTAGTTAGTCTCCATATCATATTTGAGCCACATGCATTTATTCTCATCATGTTGACATCCATACCCTCTAGACTCCCCCATTTATGGTTGGTGTTTTCTATACTTTCACCTATCACAAGCCCTCTACTTCATCCATATAGTGATAATCCTTTGCTTTTATGTGTCCATTCAACCACCCCCTAAAGACATTGCCAGCAATGCCCCTACCATTGATTACTTCCATTTGTAGTTTTCACCTATAGTATCAGTTCTTCTTGGTTGTTATTTAGGGAATTTATCTCCTCATTTTCCCCTACACATACACATTTGGTTTCTCCTATGGGATTGTAATTGGATATTATGTCTCTTGGAGATGGTTACTTATTTGGCTTTGACATATGTTCAATCGATACCAACTACTCATGTAGTTCCTAAGGCATTGAGGTATTCCCAGCCTAACCCTCCACAAATAGGGAAAGGAATTGAAAAAGAGGGGAAATCTAGAAATAAAGGGGGCACATAACCATAGACAAACCATGTCCATCCAGAACCCAACACCTAGAGCCACACCTCCCTGCACTTTGTGTGATATCCCTATCCATCAGGTACTAATAATTGTCCTCATCTCCCTAAACTTAAAGAGCTTCGTATTGCATATTAGAACCTACTCCTTCCACACCATTTGTGCAAGTTATGCTTCCCAAATAATCCTCTAAACATACGAAGTCCTTCCACATGAATTTTCCATGTTGTTTATGTGATATGTATGGCCATTATTCTCATTAATGTCCTAAACTACCCCACTTCCACAATGACATCAACATTGTTCATCGATTGGATTCCTCTTCCTAGGACCATCAAACCTCAATAGTAGAGGACCTCTCCCTTATGCTAGAAGCAATTTTATGGGATAATAGGAAATCCATTATTGAAATAGACCCTCCTAAAGTGAAAACCAATGATAATTCCATGAAAATTGTTTACCTTTCAAATTCCATGGGGTCAAATATGTCATAAAATCATCCATTTTTTGTTGAGGTACATCAAAACATCCCTTGTATGCCTAATCCCTCTTCAGTCTCAACATTGTTGGAGCCTTCATCCACTAGTCTTCAATATACCTCATAGATGTTGCATATATTAACCATACTTCTCATTTCCATGGAATTCATGTGGGGTTCACTATGCCATATTCCACCACCTCATCTGACAGAGCAGACTCTCGTACCCATGTTCTTCATTCTGATGAAGAAGTTCTATAGTCCCTAACCACTCGGGGTTACCCTTGGGAGGATCCACATCATTGTTCCTACTTTTTACTATATCAACATGTTGATGCAAGGAATAGTGATGCTCCTTACATAAACATTTTTTGAATCTCGTTGGGCTGGGTGAGATAGGAGGGAATATCACCCTAATTTATAGCCCTTAAAATTTCAATGAGACCTCAAGAAACAAAATTATTGGATCAGAAATTTTCCTTTCGATATGTATAATTATTTTTATTTTTAATTAAATATTACAACTCATAAATAAAGAATGTGATACAAAAACTAATTGACAAAAATTTAAATTCAAACAAAAGTGTTGAAATGTGTAACAAAAATAGTAGTAAAAATTTGAAATAATAGTATTCCAGCAGTCCAAAAAGTGAGAAAGAAATCAGCAAAAGATTTTATTAATGACCAATCTGAGTTACAACTGAGAATGTCTCTTCACGTCCCTACGAGGGACTAGACTAGAGATATCCTTGGAATCCCAAGATGTAATAAAAAATCATACAAGGAAAATTGATGCCAAAAAGGAAAATATTGAATATGCAATACCAATTTGGATCACTTCAAGTAACATGTGTATCATAAATATACTCTGCAACTTGTATTAATTATCATTGAATAGAATTATAACTTATATTAATGCAAAACAAACTCCAAAGAAAATAAATGATCTTGGAGCATATCACAGATCAATGCCACTTAGTCTTTCCTTTCCACCTTTCAGAACAACCCTACTATCAACAAGACAATTCAATCCTCAAGAAAACTCAAAATGGAATGAAAATATGAGAATCCCACTCATAACTTAGGCATACATTAATAGTAGTCTCTCTTCTCTATTCTCTCATTCCCTTCATTGAAATCATCCTCTTCTTTTATATCTTCCTTGAAGCAGTTGGGTAGTTCAACTACTTTTAAAATTTAATTAACCTTTAATTTATAAGAGAATAAAACATATGTTGGGATAAAATTTCATGAATATGTTTTTAGAAGTCAATGTATTTTAACTAATAGTAGGTAGGCGGGGACCCACTGTATTTCTTCATAAACTTTGTTGCATATAAAATCACCCTTGTAACTCCATAATAAAACAATCAGCGTATATATAATAGCAAGGCAATAATCAAAAGGCATCATCATGATTATCTTTAATTAACAAACACTTGTATCTCTTTTTTTATCAAAAATATGATATTTAGAGTTTAAAAATAAATATCCTATGGCCACTATCAACTTCAAAAATAAAGTCTTATATGTCCAAAAATAAATGTTGTCTTGACATAAGTTAGAAAAGTTAAGGATATTTCTTCTTAAAATAAATATATCTTTTCTTCCTACCTTGAGGATCATTTGGTTTAACATGCATGTCATTGAGAAAAATATTTTTCTCTTCCTTGTCTTTATAGTTACTCAGTTATGGATGCATATCACTGAAGGAAAATTCCCTTCTACGAAAATCTGCTTTTGTTGGTTTTTGTTTTAAATGCACAAAAGTAGATTGGTGTGTGTCAGTACTTGGGACTACAATAGACCTCTTTCCTTTGTCATTTGGAATTTCTTGAAAAGGAATTTTATTATCTCTTCGATAGGAATGAGCTACAAAAGCAATGGAAGTAATAATATTTGGAGAGGCATGAGGTAAAGTGGAAATTTTGGGACTTGTAGGCCAATGTGCAACATCAGAAGGGGGATTCATTGGGTTATTATGCCATCCATCATTGATAGGATGGAGAGGGGGTTCTTAAATTTCCATGATACTAGGGTGAGGCTAAAAAGGTGCAAAAAGGGGGAGCTAGTGGTTGAGGTAAGGCTAATTTCCCACCTAAATTCAAGCAGCCAATTTGCACAAGTTGATTGAATTCCTCTGAATCTGCATCAAAATGAATAGAAAGCCTTATCTTCTTGTTCCTTCCCTCTTGTCAAAACATGTTAGTGCTTCTATCTCTTCCTCCTATGTTTCTCCTGTAATTTCCCATGGTATTCCCTCTGCTTCCCCTGCTAAAGAAGCTCATATATTTTCCATTTGAAATAGTCAATGGAAATCTTTAAAGCATAATACAACATGCATCAAAATATACATACATTGCAAAAAAATTTGAATATGACTAATGAGAATATGATTATAGTATGGAAGATCAAGTATGAAAAGGGAAATGAAAAAGGAATCATGTAAAATGAGGGAAGAAAAACCCATGCTAACTCATCCATATATGTCCAAATTTTATGCAACGTATTTCCTTTTAACATATTATCCAAAGTTCCTTCATATTAACAATGTTGAATATTTCTCTTTGTAACATAATATTTCCAAAAATTTCACAACGATGTGGGGACAACATATACAAGGGAATGAAAATGGAAAGTATGGAAGAATGAGAATACTTATCTATACATGAATGTTAACATTCTGGATTATTAGTCCCTACCTCAGGCGAGGGACTATAGCTTTCAGGCAGCGGTCAACTCTCGTTGACCACCTATTAACTAGTGCGTTTTGCAATATTATTAGGTGCATTTTGGAGCCATGGTCTCATATTATGTATTGCAATTTGTATTTCCAATCAAATTTCTATTATCATTATTTATTTTTAAAATAAATTTATTTTCGTATTTATTAAATATTCTACTTCAAATTTTTGATTGGTTGCTAGCTCTCAATTGTGACTTAATTGGCCTAGTGTATGGGATTTCTTTTTTCGAATTGCCAGTATTAAAAAATTAATTAATAAAAACAAATTTTTGAATGGTTTTTTTAGCAGACTGACATGCAGTCTACGTTGAGTCGATGGAATGTCACTACAGGGCAGGGTAGTCCACTTGTCAGGTTGCATGGCGCCATCGCTTCAAGCTCCACCACTTGGGACATGGACATGCCACCACCATAAACCTTGATATCATTGGCAACAAGGGGGAATGATAGTTATTCAAATGATAACACAGACACAATGGCGCTGCACACGAACACAATTGTGCTACACATGAACATGGCTCGCACCCTAAATTGGAGAAACATACCAAGATGGTGTAATGGCAGCCTTAATGAAACCAACAGGTAACTTTTCTCAATGTTAAAAAAATAAATATATTTTCTCAATGTTAAAAACATAAATAAACAAGCATACCATCATGCAAAAACTAATAACTGAAGAATATGAAGCATACTCTTTCTCAGGTGGGACCGATCCAGAATTGGGGAGGCGATAGTGGCACACGAACGTGGTGGTCGCCTTGTTGTCATTACTCCTACAAATTAACCCACACCTATGGATCTCCCACTGGATACTGGAGTAGCAGACCGAGATGGTGTAATGGCGGCTTCAATGCAACTAGCCACGTAACTTTTCTTAACGTTAAAAATAATTTCCCTACTTTCTTCTCTTAGAAACATAAATAAACAAGAAAACCATCCTGCAAAAACTAATAAGTGAATTGGATAAGAAATCAACTTATTGCTAAAGGGCATCCTACAAATTGGAGGCAGTGACCTAAATCTATTTCTTAGCTGGAACTAATTTAGAGATGGAACTAATTTAGAACTGGGGAGGTGATAGTGGCATTGGTCTTCATCCCCGGCCAATTTCTAGTCATCAAGTTGTGGGTCTAGATGGTTAGTCGTTTGAGTGGAATTCTCCCTTATTTCCTCCTCGCAAATAGATGTCGCCCCTTCCTTCCATGAAAATAATCTCCCCCTCCCTCTATTAACCTATCCAAACGAACACACAGAGGAATTCAATTATAATTGGTGTGAACTATAGATTATGTTGTACTCATCACACTCATATGCCAATGCTATCAAATTCCCCATTACTTATAATTAAATTCAATAGAAATATTAAAGATCAACTAAGGGACAAAAATGGTAAGTTCAAGTTTTAAAGTTTGAGAAAGAATTTCTTCACTTCTAAGTTGGAATCCAATCTAAGAGATCGGGTTGCATTGTTGGAAATGAATTTCTCTGGAATTTTGAACGTACAAGTAAGCAATTGCAAACCATTACAACTTCTCATATATTTTCCCTCGCACTCAATCCACTCTAATATTCAATCCATCTATTTATTATTTGTTATGCACATGCACTCACACAACACCTCAGATGTCAAAAAAAAGAGAAAAAGGAAAGTTGAAGTGTAGCAATCCCACATATTCAAATCCTTAGCATGTAGCTATATCAACTTAATAAACACACTAACACGGACTGTAGAGCGCATCTTCATCGGTGGTAGAGCACCTCATGAGACATAAACCCATCAAGGTGGAGCAGACTGAACATAGCATGATGCAAACATTGAATGCATTGTTTTCTCTCTCGGCTACAAGATTTGGCTGAGAACCATTGTGCTCATCGTTCATTTTTGTGATTGATCAAAGTTCTTAAAAATTTTGTATTTCTAGTCCAAATTGTCCTGAAGATTCAAGGCGGGGAATAGACTAAACATGGCCAATTCCTTCATTTGGCCTCGAGAAAGAGAAGTGGCGATCTAGATGATACATGGCAATTAGAGTTGAAACGTGTCTACAAGATGATGAAAACAGCTATTGACAAGTTTTCATGCTTTTATATAATTGTTAATAATTTAAGTATTCAGAAAACTTCTCATCATTTTAAAAGTTCATTAAAGTATTTTTCATTCTATATGCGTTTGGATTAACAAAGCAGATTCAACCAAAATTACCAATTAGCTTGATGTTTTTATCAATAAATTACCAATTAGCTTGATGTTCTTATCAATATAGATATTTTATGAGCAAATCTATGTCGATGCAAATAAGAAATCTAGGCAAGTTCCATAATGACTTCAAATTAAGACACGAGGAATAATAATTATTGGTGGAGATTCCAATTAAATGTATTCAAATATGTAAATAGCGTACAAACAATACCACATGGTTTGGATTTCACGGTCGGAGTACAACGTCTATTCCTCCAAATTTAATTGGTTTGTCTTTTCACATTCGTCCAACCAGTCTGTAATGAAAGAGAGTAGTGAAAACATAAATAACTATAATATGCGAAAATGTAAAATATAATGTTTAATCTCGGTTATAATATTAAACATTGAATTTCTCTTGGTTGATGATATTAAACATTGATTGATGAATCGATAATCAAATATTTTTTCTTTATTTAAAATAACAAATATAAATTTTAAATGATGAATAAAAAACTAAATATCTCTTTGATCATGGAGTGGACAAGTACATGGGCATTCTATATATTCTAAACAAAGTACCATTGGAACTTTCATACTTTGGTATGGAATAATGTTGTACAAGCAATAATAACTCCAAGATTTGTGGTAAATAATGTTGTACACTCAATAATAACTCCAACTCCAGGACTCCAGGATTTGTGGTGCAATGAGAATAAATTGAACTAAGAGATGGGTGTGATATATTTCCATCAAAGCAAGATAACGTTCACTAATTTGGAGATGGGTGTAATATATTTCCGTCAAAGCAAGATAGGGTTCACTAATTTGATTGGATAATAATTTTTGCACTAAAAATGTGTTGCTTTCTTTGAAATACAAGCAATCCTTTTTTTCCAATAGAAAAATGTCTCAAAATTATATAAGGTATAATTTTTTTTACAATACGATATCGATTCTGCACGATATAGAGAAGGATCAACCAAATGAAATTTTGGGTTGTGTTGAATACAAAGGAGACTAAAGAGTTGTTCACACAAAAAACTACAGCATTCCACTGAAAAAAGGGTTGGAAATCAGCAGATAGGAAACTATGCTCTCCTCAAAACCACATATTTACTCACCAGGTTTCTCGGTTAGCTCAAGCTTCAAAGATATTAAGATGCATAGGAAGGCTTTCTTCCCCATTGTCCCAATGATAAATAGACAGTCTACCTTTAGGTTCCTTTAGCACCCGCTTTGACAGTAAGTCTGCCTCTTTATTGTGCTCCCTGTAATACAAGCGATCCTATTAACTATAAAAAAGTCGTGTTTTTAGATGTATTAACTATTAAAAAAAAAGTAAGTTAGATTTATTTATATTAAAAATTACTAAAAAAATCAAATAGTAAAATGGTTTAATAAATACAAAATATAATGTTTTTTATTTTAAATATAAATTTATAATAATATGTTTTTTTTAATTATTTTTCATTTTATTATATTAAAATTATGTTATTTTACATATTTCAATATACTTAATTGTAAAATCTTGTCATACTAAATATGTTTATTATATTTTTCATTTTATTATATTAAAATTATGTTATTTTACATATATTAAAATACAAAATTGTAAAATCCATTTTGTAGGTTGTCATATTGAATGTCTTTGTTCGACATATTTTAAAAGAATTACCATTACAACAAAGTCAATATTCTACTATTCTACATTGAAAGGAGCTCATATTCTTTTATTCTACATTGAAAGGAACCACGCATGAATGATGTGATTCCTAAAATAATTGAAATAAATATCACACATTGATGAAGTGACTCCTAAAATAATTGAAATAAGTAGGTTGCATTGTCATGTACATACAATTAATTTTTAAGATGTATAAAGATTACATAATCTCAGTATGTCAAATTAATATTAATATTAATTTTGTTATAGGAAGAATTAAAATCAAAGCTCAGTGAATTAGGTTATTAACTTTGTTATGCAAAGAATTAAGAGCAAAATTCAATGAATTAAGCAGGGACCATTTTTGCAACTATTTCTCTTGTTTTTTTAATAAAAACAACAACAAAAAATGTCATATAATATGATGAAGAATTTATGGAAAATGATAAAATGAATTATTATGTAACAAACACAACTTCAACATGCATTATATACTCATATTTGAAAGCAAATTCTAAATGGCAGTCATATATATAAATAAATTGTTTTTATGTTTTCTTTTGATTTCAAATCAAACTCGAGTTCGGACCTTATGTTATGATGTATAAACCAATGCATTGATTTTACTAGTGATTACAGCTCCCGAGCTCATATCTCCATATCACTTTACCCAAAACGAGAATAGTCAAAAAGTTCATGTGGCGAGTTTAAAATCGACAATCCTTTAAACAATGAGATATTCGACATACAAAACAGAGTGTGAAATGTTGTGGAATCACCCTATGAAAAATAGAATATGAAAATGATGACTAGACTCCTTTTAAGAATGAAACTAACAACCAGAATATGAAAATGATGACTAGAATGCTCTTAAGAATGAAAATAAGAGCATCATACTAACACCCAGCTGTAGATCCATATTAGTTCATTCAATAATAAGGTTTTTATAGATCCATATTAGTTCATTCAATAACAAGCTAAGCTATAGTAATGCTTTAGAGACTACATGAGTACATACCTTGTCAAATGAAACTACTCTTTATATGAATTCCAAGTCCAAACAATTGCACATGATTCAACGGTTGCAACAACAAACAAGTATCAACATACTAGAGCAAACTCATCACTAAGCTCTCTCTCCATAGTCCAAACAATCAAATTAACAATCCCTAACGAATACCAATATGGTAAGGTGTGGGTTCGATGGTCATAAATTCCCACTCGTTCCAAGTTTTAATGCATGACAAACTCACAATGCACCCATATTCATATATCATGTAACCTTTGTTATAACACAACAAAATCACATGAAGCCCAAATTTATATACCATGTGCACGATAAAACTTTATGACCCAATATGTCATCATTAGGTGGCACACAACTATATCATATCAATCACTTATATTATGCAAGCCTATGATAAATTGAGAGATGCGAGGTTTATTTTTAAAAATGTTAAATCACCAATGTGGGTTAGACTATAATCCTTTCACTTAATAACATACACCTTGTCTCATGTGAATGATAATATTTTCAAATAAAAAATGTGACATGTCAAATTTACAACCATATGTTATTTCCTTATATCTTGTGACCATGATTCCTATGAAAATATAAACCATAAACATCACCACGTGCACTATAATATAAAGACTTATGCATCCAAAAGTTCTTCATAAGTATTAATACCAAACTTTGATTTCATGTGATAAGAAAAATATGTTGAGCATATCATAAATTAGAGCATGTCACCATATATTCCTTTGTGATAAGAAAAATATGTTGAGCCATATATGCTAATGACACTAAGAGGTGAGGCATGCCAAAACTTTGCAATATCATCATACCAAATACCGCTTTTGTGCCATAAGAAAAATCATTGTCTAAGTATGTTCTTACAAATGAACCATGATAAATCAATATAGCAATACCATGTCATAATGTTGAGAACATGCGTGCCATATAAGAACCATACAAATTTTAGTGCTCTTTCTTAGGGGACCCCACCTCTTATAGTTTTAATATTTTTAATCAATCATAAGTTTCACAATATTTTGCAAACTCTAAAATAGGGTGACAAATTATGATTCAACACACCCTAGTCCCTCTAACCAGTGCATTGTTGAGTCAAAATATTTTATAGACAAGCATTTGTTCCTCATATCCATATACAACCCTTGGTATGGTGACACCTATTTGCAAACCTATAAATTTATTCCCTCTAAATCATATGTAAATAACATATTAGCAATCCACCTTTGCCTTTCCAAAACTGCATCCATAGTTCATATGTGTATGTCCATGATCCTTGCATGCTACATATACACATAGTAGGGGGGATCATGCCCACCCACCCATGCCTGATAATTTCCCCCCATCACCATCTGATGGGGGGGGGTATCGCATACTTGGGGGCATGATGGCCTCTCTGGCCAATTTCAAAGTTGACCACTCTCCACTCTATGTCTAGGTCCCAATGGCCTAGATTGGGAAAACTCTCCTCTCATTCATAGGGAATTTTATCCTGTTGGACTTAAATCAATTGGTGATACCTTACTTATCATTAGGTCCACATGATCATAGTGGAGGTAGGAGTAACTCTAGGACCTCCTCCTGGTAGTTCATCATCTTAGAATTTATTGCTTTGATACTTCACTAGGAAGCTATTTTCCAAGAAGCATTAAAGCACACTTGTTTCTTACAAATTCCCACAAATTTGTCTCAATTAGTTGAGCACCATTCTACTTGGGTATTTGTTGACTTGTGAGTAGGAATTCCTCATGGATAACCTCTTTTATCCATTGATATGGGTTTCCTCTAGGCCTCACTTTCCCTAGAATTTAGTATAGTTTAACTCCCTTCTGGGCATTGCATTTGTCGATCACTTGTTGGAAATTTTCTGTGGGACCCCCCTCACTTGGGTAGATGGATCAGCCCCCTCATATTTTGTATTTTCCATATACTCGATGATAGAACCTTTGTCCCATGGTTGTCCTAGAATACTGACCATTGTTGCCTTTTGGTTCCCATGCTATTTAAATATTCTTAGGGATTGGAAGTCTAGTTAGTCTCCATATCAAAGTTGAGACACATGCATTTCTTCTCATCATGTTGATAGCCATGCCCTCTAGACTCCTTTATTCATGGTTGGTGTTTGTTGGATTTTCACCTATAAAAATCCCTCTACGTCATTCATACAGTGATAATCCTTCATTTTTAATCCTCCATTTACACACCCCCTGAAAACATTTTCATCAATGCCCCTACCATCATTTACTTTCATTTTCATTTTTCACCTACAATGACACTTCTACTTGCTTTTTATATGGGGCATATATCTCCTCATTTCCCCTACACATCCCCATATGGTTTCCCCCATGATATTCTAATTAGATATAGTGTTTCTCAACACATTGGTTGATTTGTTGTATTCTCCTTTTGAGTACTACATATCTTACCTTTTCCTCCTGGCACCCCCTTTGGAAATACTAGGAGGGCCTTGTGCTTTTAGCATTACTTGGTTTATATTTTGGTAGGATCCCTATGTTTCCCTTGTTCGAATAATCTAAGATGAGTCACCTTTATGTCCCATGGAGTCTATTTGGTTCTACATTGTTTCTTGTTACAGTTTTTTAGCACCTCTATAAGTTGTACTCATCTTGTATTGTTGAGATTTGACATCTAGTTGTCCTAGAGGTTCACTAATATGTCCTTGAAAATCCTTGTTCCCAATAATTGACCATTCCCCATGGAATATTTTTAGTCACTACCAATTCAACCATGTATTTATGCTCTGAACAAGGGAAGTATTGAGTCCACATCTCATTGTCTTCCTATCCATCCTTCGTGTCAATACATGTCAATCACTTCTACCTCATTCTAAATTAAAGGATTCATCATTGTCCTACCTTCAGTGGGACTTCCCCTATCAACTTAAAAACTTATATTCTAGTGTACTTGCTTATAGGATTGTGTACCTTTGACTCATCTTTATCCTTGACGAGTGTCTTGAACCAAGTAGAGAGACCCATCGATGCTCTTTGACTTGGTTGTTTGACATGTGCTCGACTTCAGCTCATCATCACATGCTTGAGAATCATACACTTGAAAACTTGGTGATCTAGTTGATTGTACCATATCACTGGAAATGTGTGATGCATCAGAGGTCAGGAGGGGGTTTCCATTTAGGTAGTCCCCTGCATGTCTCAGCATCAACATTTTAGTCCAAAGATATAACTTCACCAATTGTACTTTAGATACTGGTCCTAAGGAACCTATTTCATTCTTGGGCGTCGATGAAATGTCCCCTATTGACATTAGCACCTTCATCCTAGGTTTTAGTCCTATGTAGGCTTGTACCTATCCACATTTTTTATGGGTTACCTTGGGCCAAGTTGAGAGAGTCATCATTGCTCCTATACTTGGTAGAATCTCGTGTGCTTGACTTCAACTCATTATCGCACCATTGAGATTTGTACATATATCCATAATCCAACCTCAGATGTAGTTCTTGAGATTTGATTGGCTCGATTCCACCATTCTTAGAGCCCTTAGTTTGACATTTGATTCAGTTATCTTATTTCAAATGTTCAGATCCCCTTTCCTATTCAACAAGGCTTATCATGTTGTTTCCACCTCCCCTCACACAAGTTGGGTACATTGGTTCATGCGTACTTAGATAAGAAGTAGTTATGATGTAACCATGGTCCTTTCATCTAGGAATATGTATATGGGATTGTTCATCTCATTATATTATATTATGCCCTCTTTTCCAACGTCGTATAATATTTGAGACCTAATTGTGTCTCACCAGTTCAACCCCTCTATGTTGGGAATGTCATTATAATAATTATCATGAGTTGTCTCAACAAGTATGGATATGCCTACCTTGTCCCTATTGATATTGTGCAACTCAACACCTTGTGACTCTCTTGTTGATCATTCATCTTCTTCGGACTCTTCTATGGGTGGTTTTCTTCCCCATGGCACTTCCCTCTCTCCTCGGCTATTTCATCCATTGGTAAAAGAAAACTTATTTTGGCCAAATGATATGATCCTAACCACATACATTAGGGGGCATCTATTATCACCTAAAAATTGACTACCTAGACCAAAATTCTAGGTGCACTGAAATGCACCATGTATAGTATGAGTGTTTTTCCTAAAAACCCACTTTTACACCATGTCCCATCAATATAACTTATAGAAATCACTTTCCTAAAGTTATTTTCACCTAATAAAATAAAAAAAAAAACACATTTTATGTCTTTTCCCTCTTAAATTTTTTCAAAAAAGAAAAATAAAATAATTAAAATTCAAACTTTGTCCTATAAAACCAAGAGGGTTTTCCCCCATTTCATATATAATATCATTTTATTTTTCTTCTTGTCCATTTTATTTCTTTCCGTTATCTCCATTGTGGATGTTTTCAATTGGATTTGCTCCAGAGCTCATGAAACCCTAGTTTCTTGAGGTGATTTTCTTTGTAGAAGCCATCAACAAAGGAGAGATCAACCACACACTCAAGGAACTCAAAGAAACCTCCCAAGGAGAGGCTACAAGAAGATCAATATCTTCAAGGGTTTCTCCACAAGTTATGTTGTAAATATTTTTCACTTGGGTAGTGGATTATTTGTTCATTCTTTGATGTATTTTTTGTTCTTGCTTCGTTTTTTTACTGCATTTCCTTTGTGTTCACAAGAATAGATTAGATTTGAATGAATTTGTTTGTTTAAAAACTATTGTTTTTAGTTTTTTTCAAACATATTTTCTGTAATCTTGAAGCAACCACAATATTTGTATATTTTATCACCTTGTATGAATATTTACACCAATAGTTACACTTATGGATTTGTTTGTGTTTAAAAAAATCAAAGGTCGGGTGGTGAAGCAATCACACAAAAGACTCAAAATACCAAGATTTATTGCGATCACATTCACCATGGAAACCTCACTGATGGTAGATACAAAAACAAATCTCATTTCCATTATGTTTTCAAGGTTTCTCCTCTCTCGGTCTTATGAATTCAACATCGAAAACATGGCAAAGGAAATTCAAGAATATAAGCAGAACATAGAACAACTAGAACAAGAGGTGGCTCATTGTAAGGTAGATATGACCAACCTATCTAATTTCAAGGCTTGTGATTTCAAACTCCAAGATGAACTTAGTACCACTCAAATGTTGATATATGTCAACCTTCAACATTTCCAAAGTCATGCAGCTCAATTCCTTTCCTACCTAGAAAATATTAAAGATAAAAGGATATTCTTGTATGGAGTTAAACTATGCAGGTATGAGCTCAAAAAGTAGATATGTAGTAGCATATCTACCTAGGATGCATGAAAGAGAAATTAACTGCAATTATGCGGCCCTAGAAAAGTGTTAATATACAAGTACGTCACTCGAAAAGAATATCAATTCTTTTGTGAATAACTACAAACGTTATCACCTTCTCATGGAAAAGGTGATATAAAGACGTCTCCTCCCTTCACTCAAGGGCATGGATTCACCTCGTCCCATGCAGATGTTTTGAATGAGCTATAATATATTTTTATAGGAAAGGGTATTGAAATTGAAATAACACCTAGAATATCTAAGGGGGGGCTAAAATAACAATTTGCAAACCCTCCTAAGTAAATCAATTTCATTAATTCATTTCTTAGTACAATTAAGAGAGGAGTGGACCCAATTCCTAAGGAATAAATGTCCTATGAAGTCACTTTTGAACAATTAATATTTAGGTGCATCATACGAATATCTTCTCGACATGAGGTATGGTCAGCTTACTTAGGTGATAAAGCACATGGTTGACCATGACCATGGTAAAAGGAAAATTGTGATTTAGAATATTCTTTTAAAAGGAAAAGAAAAGGCATAAAGAAAAGAAGTTGAAAAGTTCATAATTTCCAAGAAAGGAAGTCAATAAGTTAGAAGATAGTTATGAGCTAAAAATATATAAAAAAGAGTGGACTAGTTGTGTAAAGGGATTTTGAATGTTGATACTTTGTAAACTCTTTTATAATATTTTAATGATAAGAAGCACTCATGGCCAATCTTGGAGGAGGAGAATTGGTGTCTAGTCATGTGTATGTGGAGAACTCTTTCTATTGTTTTTGTTATTAATGGGATCAATATAAGACTGTATCTTTCTTTTGTATACTTTGATGAATGAAGGTAACAATTATTTCTTTGATTTTTTGAAATTGGTGAATGTGAGGTCATGAATGGTAATATAGTAACATAGTTATCTTATTTTTCATTCATGTTCATCTCTCTCTCTCTCTCTCT
>JASDQU010373188.1:78390-94088 GCA_032191745.1 Picea mariana
TGTTGGAATACTAAGAGGGGGGGGGGGTTGAATCAGTATGATCACTTTATACCACTTTTAACTACAATATATAAAATTGAACTTTATTAGCAATATATCATCAATGTATCATCTATGATTTCATTCAGTATATCATGAGCATATAAACATAATCAGCATCATACCAACATCACATCAAATACAAAGTACATTAAAACTTACGTGGAAACTCAAATGGGAGAAAACCACCAATTCTTTATTATATATCAAAGAATGCATTCATTGGAAGCACCAACTTTCTAATTCTCCAACTGCAACTGGAAGGAGGTTACGACCCCCTAATTCTCAGGCTCCAACCTGAAGGACGCTGTAACTCCTTGAAATCTTTGGCTCCAACCATAAGGAGGCTACAACCCCCTGATTCTCAGGATCCAACCTGAAGGAAGCTCCAACTCCTTATATTCTCCAACACCATCCCAAAGGAGGATACAACCCCCTTTCCTTGCCCCGTCCTACTGCCCTGAAATATAAGTGTATACCAATTGTCACTACCACATTCACTATCACTGTCACTGCCACTGTCATTGTCACTACCACTGTCACTTCCACTATCACATCAACATGTAACATTTCAAACTGTCACTGTATGCAACATGTCATTGTCAACATGTCATTGTATCCAACATGTCACTCTCAACCTATCACGTCAACCTATCCAACTTGTCTATATCATCGATACTCACCCATATCCTCTCACATGGATCATATACCAAGGACACCTCTCAAATATATGTCCAACATCACCAACACATGCCTCTACCAATCATGTACCAATATCGCCAACATACCATCACAATATATGTGTATCAACCATGTACCAATGCATGTACCAAACCATCAACATGTACCATACCAAGCATCAACTGTGTACCACAACCTATACCACAACAAGTGCATCAACCATGCACCAAAACCTGTACCAAATCATGCATCAACCATGCACCACAATTGTACCAAATTGTGCATCAACCATGCACCATAACCTATATCATATGCCTCAACCATCAACCATGTACATCAACACCATACCAAGTACAAATCTTGTACCATACCATGTATCAACCATGTACAAAAACAATGTACATCAACCATATACCATATCACTCAATCATTGTTGGTTGTGGAGCCTGATTATATTCTTGATTCAGAGGTCTTTGTTTTCAGCCATGGTTATACCCCATGAAGACTTTACACCCCGGAAGAATGTACACTCCTCCACGCAGGTTTTTTTCCCTAGAAGGAAACCCTCTTTTATGAGGGAAACGTATTGAGGCTATGTATCATTGCGGATACTATATTCTGAGAGAGGATATTGTGAGAGAAAGAAGAGGAAGTTACAGCGGGTGTGATGTAGGTTGTATCCCTTCATTTGTTGGATAATAATAAAGGAAGGACCTGAAAATTTATCTGGTGGGCGTAGCCCACACTGGGTGAACCACATATATCTGTGTCTCTATTCTATTGTGTATCTTTTGTGTTTTATTTCTGCATTTGTTTTATTGTATTGCTCCATGATCCTATTTTTATAACATCTGGTATCAGAGTGAAAGGTAACTCACAGGAAAAGAGGGTTCTTGGTTCGAGTGGGAGCAATGGTGGAAGATGGAAAGTTTAGGGTCGAGAAATTTAACGACCAAAACTACCAGTTATGGAATATGCAGATGGAATATTATTTATATCATAAGGATATATTCCTGCCATTGGGTGGAAGAGCAAAGAAGTCGACGACCATGAAGGATGAAGAATGGGACATTATTGACAGAAAGGCTCTAGGAACGATACGGCTGATCCTGGCAGCGTCGGTGGATTTCAATATTTAGAAATAAAAGACAATGAAGGAGTTGATGGATGCATTGGATAAACTATATGAAAAACCCTCAGCATCCAATAAGGTATTTCTAATGAAGAGATTATTTAATATGAAGATGTCAGAAGGTGGGTATGTTGCATATAATTTAAATGAATTTAATATGGTTACTAATCAACTAAGTTCTGTAAAAGTGGAATTTGATGATGAGGTTAGGGATCTTCTAATATTGTGCTCATTGGCAGAAAGTTGGAACGGCTTGGTCATGGTTGTAAGTAACTATGTCTCTGGTTCAAACACTTTAAAATTTGATGATGTTGTTGGTGTTATCCCTAGTGAAGAAATGTGATGGAAAAGTACATGTGAGAAATCAGGTAATGCATTAAACATGGAGAACAAGGGAAGAAAAAAGGATAGAGGAAAGGGATCAGGTAACCAAGGGAATTCTAGGAAGGGAATATCCACATACAGACTTGGAAAGATAGAGTGTTGGAATTGTGGAAAGAAAGGACATCTGAATAAAGACTGCAGAGCTCCAAATAAACAAAGAGATGGATAGCGTGAGAAAAATCAGGAAGAAAATGTAACAGGTGATGTGTTACAATATGCTTTGATTCTTTCTGTAGATAATATTTATGAGTCTTGGGTAGTAGATTCAGGGGATTCATTTCATGCCACACCCCATAGGAAACATTTTCTAGATTATGTTCAAGGTGATTTTGGACAGGTTCATTTGGTTGATGATGCACCATGCAAAATTGTTGGAATGGGAAAGGTAAAAATAAAGCAAAGGAATGGAAACCAATGGTTGTTGAAAGAGATAAGACATGTTATAGATCTAAGGAAGAATATAATTTCAATGGGGTAGTTGGAAAGTGAAGGTTGTATATCAGAACGAGTTGCATGTGAGTGTTGGGGACATGTTCGCCCTTGGTTATGTATTAAGGAAGAATAAATACAAAGTACAAAGTGAACGGAAGGAAAATAAACTGAGGAAGGGTCGAAGTGGTTAAAGAAGCAGAAAAGAAGGAATGAAGTAAGGAAAAGAAAGTCATTGAAAGAGAAGATCAAGGAAGATAAAGAATCAAATAATATGGATCGTGGAAAACTCAGAAAGTGGAAGAATATACCAACGGATACTTTGGAGCACCTCGAGGAAAATAAGGAAGGACAGGTTGGCGAAGCCCTGAAAACGCGGGTCATGTGGACCTAGGGTTTTGTATCTAGGGTTTTGACACATAGACTTTAGTCTAAGGTTGTCCAAGAGTCATGTAATGGATAAATAAAGGTCTATAAGAGTCGAGAGGGTTGGTATATGGTTATGATTATTGTTGATTATTGTTGGTGTTGTTATTGGTGATAGAAATATTGAGTCTGTATTATGGATCTTCAGATGGGTGCGAAGATCAACCCTGCAGTTGGGTGCGCAGGGAGGGGAGATAAAGAGAGAGAAAGAAAAAGATATATGCAGCTAAGTGCATAGATAGAACTGTATGTTTTCATCTAATATATATAGAAATGTAGTTATGTGGATGTATCCCTAGGGAGAGGGTGAACCACGTAAATCTTGTTGTTCTTTGTGGTTGATGATGTGCTATTTGTTATTTGTTACATTGTTGTTTCATGGTTGTTTTCCTTATTAAAGATAGAAGGTATAAGATAACTTTGTGAAGCTAAGTATAAGATTGTTAAGGGATCTCTGGGTTATATAGTGTTATTGTTTTGGATTCACTTTGCATTTCCTCTAGTTGTAGACACATGTGTCATGAAACCCCCCTATTGCTACTTCGGGTGAGACTTCATCTATTTCGCAGGTGTTTCTGAAAGGGCCATTAGTTAGGGATTGTTGGTGCGATGTTAGAGTTGAACCCTGAGTCTGCCCCTGTGCCAAAAAATGGTTCTATTATTGAGACCGAGATATTTTTGAGGGAATGTCAAGGTGGTTTCCATCAAAGACATAAATTTAGAACTGGATAGAAGAACAAGAAAGGGAGTTCGTCGTAGCTCGGAACAAGAACCCTATCATTAGTACAAAAGACTAGTTGGGGAGGTACAACTTTACAAATGTTCATGAAATTTTCTTTACATGAGTTCATAAGGAGTTATATGAGTGGTTAGCCAGTCTAGTAGACACGCAGTTTGAAATCAGATATAGACCACATTTGGTTTGGATAGGGGCATTGATCAAGAAGGTCAAGAGAGTTGATAATGTTGTGTTTAGAGCAGTAGATCTCTGGTTTGATAGCACTATTGGAGGGTACATTACTGAGTTTTCTATTGACAAAGTGGAATCATATAGTCAAGTAAAGAGATGTTTCTTTAAGGGACCTAGAGGAAAGTTTCTACACTTCTTGAAGCTAAATATGTTATTGCATGAGAAGAATATTTTGAAGATACAGTAATTAGTGGATTTTAAAGCTAATGTTCAAGAATTCAGACAATGACAATGAAACAGAGGCTGGACACATGCGTAGTGGGAGGTCGTTCAGAGAGGTTCCTCTTGTGAACCTGTTTAAGAAGAATTATGGAGATGAGGGATTCTACAGTGGAAAAGAAGAAGATCTAACAGACGAAGAGTACTCAGAGTCCGCAAGGTCATAGGAAGTAAATACTGAATAAATTCGTCAAGGAGAACCAGAAACTTCAAGTACCGCGCCTACTGTCGAAGTAAGTATTATTACTCCTCTTGTTTTTTTAGCAGCATTAAGTATTCAGAGTAACCAGAGTAATCAGAGCACTCAGAGTACTGTTACAAGCAGTTTAGTACATACTCAGTCAAGAAACCAAGGAAAGTCTATGGCAGATGAGATGAGGTTACCTATCTTTAAAGGAGATAGATCTAAAGATCATGACCAACATTGGTTCTTATGCAAAGTTGCATGGAGCATTAAGCAATTCACTGACAAATATATTAAGAGAGCTTGGTTTAGTACTACCTTGAGGGACCACGCAATGAGTTGGTATATGAAGTTTTCTTCAGGACTTGGACAACCTAAATCGTTGAATGACATTAAGACTGCATTGAGTACAGAATTAAAGAAGCCTAAGTTGGAGTCACAGTGCATTACAAAGTTGAAGAAAATCATGATGAAGGTGACTGAACCTATTTCGTATTTTGATTAGAGGTTTAAGACTCTGACAGGTCGTTGAGTTTTCAGATCCCAGACGAACAAAATAAGGAATGGTTCATCGTTGCCCTTCTGCCACATATCAGAGTTCCTATGATGCAACAGAAGGTCGCTTCATAGACTAAAGCTCTGGAGATAGCCATGAAACTAGAAACATCCCTGTAGGAGAACCAGTGCAGGTATGAACCAAATTTTAAATCAATTAACTAGTCTATATTTACAGGTTGAAGATATGAAAAAGGAAAAAGGAAAGGAGAAAAGAGAAGATATCTAGTGTATCAGATGTAAATAAGAGGGCCATGACAAAGAGCATTTTCCTTTATTTAATGAATACTTGGCCTTTGGAGTGCCTAACCCTTTGAAGCTGGCTACTCTACCATGGTGTGAGGTATGTAGAAATAGGAATCACCCTGGAAAATGTTATTACATGCAGAAATATGTCCATGCACCTACCAATATTTATTGCACATTTTGTAAGTCTGTGGGGCATGATGAGAAGGACTGTAGGGCTTATGATCTCATGCATGGAAGGCCAAGGGATACATATAGAATTCAAGGAGAAAAGAAGTCAAAAGGAAATAATACGCAGTTCAATTCCCCAGGAAGAGGAAACTTCAACCCTCGCGGTGGATTTAGAGGAAGAGGATGAGGAGGAGGAATAGGTTGAGGTTGAGTTCAGATCATTTGCTATAATTGTTCCCAACAAGAACATTTGGAAAGGGATTGTCAAAACCATTGTACGACTTGCAACTACTGTAATTCATTTGGCCATATCATTGAAGACTGTATCGTAGTGTTAGCTAAACTTCAAGAAAGATGAGGTGGAAAACAATAAGTACAACTAATATTAGTTGAACCTCGCAGTGAGTATCGTAGAGTCATTTTTATTACTAGAGGAGGCGCTCTTATAGGAGAAGACAAGGTGAATCTAGGAAATACTACAGATGGATCAAGGATCAAAAAAGTTGTAGAGAAGACACAATTGTTTGATCCAAGGAAAGAAAAGCATACATTTGAAGAAGTAAGAAGAGAATTTGTAGAAGAACAGGCTTCTTCATCTAGAGCACAACCAGAAGTAAGGGAATGTGAAATGCCTCCATCATTTGATCAGTCTTCCCTTGCTACACAAGGAAAAGAGGTAAGCAATCTTATGGAATTCTTGTATACTTGCATCAATTTGATTAAAGACGAAAAAGATGTGCAGGAACTACAACACTTAATAAGACAGTATGAAGTTGGGAGAATAGATCCTCTGTTAAGTAGATTTGTGAATAAATTATCTAGGAAAAGGAGGAAAAACAAGGAACTACATCTTAGTGCTCAGATTGGAGACTACGACATAGAATATGTGGTCCTCGACTTGGGATCAGAAGTAAATGTTATGACAAAGCAGAATTGGGCATTGATGGGAAAACCTAAGCTGATTTACTCCCCTATTAGGCTTAGGATGGCTAATTAGAAGGTGGTGAGACCCTTTGTAAGACTAGAGCATGTCCTTGTGGACATCGACGGAGTGAGGAAATTTTCATATTTCGAAGTGATTGAGATAGTTGATGATAGCTTCCCCTACCCAGCATTGTTAGGAATTGATTGGGATTTCAACAATTCGACTGTTGTTGACCTAAAAAAGAGAAGAATGAAATTTTAAGGTGATGGCCTTAAGGTCATTGCACCTCTTGATCCTAATGAAGGTCACAGATAAACAGAACCAATAAGAGAAAAAGACAGTGCCTGCAAGCTAGAAAACATCTATAAACTGACAACAGGACAACGAGATTACATTAATCCTACAGCAGATGGAAATCTAAGTTGGAGAAGTGAAATTTCATGCTCATCAAATTCAGAAGAAGCATTGGAAAATTGACAGAATGGAATGTATGAAGTCTCTATGTGGAGGTGTGCCAGATTGACCAGAGTAGTTCAATGGATCGGCACAGAAGTAAGTAACCTTTCTACATTTGATGGCTTGAATCATTTAGAGACATTTCTAGTTGAATTTGAAGGAATTGTACCATTACAACAGAGGTTGTTAGCACTATATGAAGCCTTAAGAGAAACGCCAGCTAGATGGTGGGGAACACACAAGAAGAAAATCGCAGAGTGGGTACAATGTCGCACCTTGATGACAGTTCGCTTTTCATACCAAGCTAAAGTTTGTGAAGTTCGATACACAGGTTAGAATTGTCCCAAGGACCATGTGCGAAGTTGTGAGGAAGCCTGGAGCACCATTCCTAAAGAACAGTGGGTACATAAGTGTAAGTTTTAAACATGTGAAGTGAAGCAATGCATATAGATTCTTAAGAAAAACAGAATTTAATCAATGGCTCATTCACATAGTACACAGAGATTTATACTAGAAACCCTCAACCGGGAAAACCTTTCTTATATTCATTATATCGAATTTCACCATTCACTATACAATATATACGATGTTTTTAGGTATTCTGTAGATACCAAAACCCTAATCCCTAAAACTGGGATTATTTTTAGTAAACCGCTAAAAATAGCAAAAACTGCCCAAAAAAAAAATTTCAAGCGCTGCCCCGAACGTTGCGCATAACCAGGGGGGGCATACCTGCCCCCCCTGGGACCCCCCTAGGAAAGCGCCCAATGCACATGGAATAAACAGAGTTCTAGTACGATGGATCATCATATGCAGTTTTCATATCTGACACGCCCACACACACACATGCAAAGAATATAACACATACCCAACAATAAGTTCATTAACCCTTTGGATACTATGCCTATCAACTAGTATCTTCAAGCAGAATTGTTCCTCACCACTACAGATTGGTATGGAATGACCCAGAACTTTATAACTACGTTCCTATTTGAAATTCAGTACCCTAAAGTACATTAGGCTTTACAAATTGTAAGAGAGAAGGTCTTTGAAGAGGCACCTAACCTCCCTTTTGCACAAGAAGAAGATGAATGGACTGCACCTCTTCAAAAGTTACAGGGTTGTCATAAAATTAATGTTGATGACAATGATGACCCTAGGGATGTAAACATTGCAGAAACTGAAGGTCAAAGAGACATAGAAGGGCCATGGATTGAATTACCTTTTATTGGACGGCTTATTAAAATTAAGAAGGTTAATATTGGAACAGAGCAAGCACCTAAGTTGGAAAATGTTGGAGACTATTGGGATGATGTTACTATTGATAAGATTATAGAACTATTGCATGAGTATCGGGACTTATTTCAAACCAAGTTCACATACATGAAGGGCATAAAAGGACCCATGGGAGAAATGAAGATTCTTTTGAAACCAGATGCAAGGCCAATCGAGAAGAGACCTTACAGATTGAATCGAAAGTACAAGAAGAAAGTTAATATTGAATTAGATAGAATGATGGAAGCAGGAATCATAGAACCAGTTGAAGAATCTGAATGGATCAGCCCTATGGTGGTCCAAGATAAGAAGTGAGGAGAAATCAGAATCTGTGTAGTTCTAAGGAAACTAAATGATGCATGTTTACATGATCCATTTCCTACACCTTTTACAGATGAGGTCCTATATAATGTAGGAGGACAGGAATTCTATTCATTTACAAATGGATTTTTAGGCTATCACCAGATCAGAATTGCTAAGGAGGATAGGAATAAGACCATATTTGCAATAGAATGGGGCTCTTATCAGTACACTATGATGCCTTTTGGTTTAAAGAATGCACCAACCATCTTTTCCAGGGTGGTAGTTGAAGCATTTAAGGATTTTTTACACAAGTTTTTAGAGGCATACTTTGATGATTGGACCATTTTTAGCCTACTGAAAAATCATATTGAATGTTTGAGATTAATGTTAGATAAGTGCAAGCAATGTCAGATTGCCCTGAATCTAAAAAAGTGTATTTTCTTCTCACATTTTGGAGTGTTGTTAGGACACATTGTATGTAAACAAGGGTTGTTGGTAGATCCACCCAAGATTGCTATCATTGTTGATCTACCTCCCCCTACTTTAGTTAGATAGTTGCGCATTGCATTAGGACACACTGGATACTACAGAAAGTTCATTAAGGGCTACACACAGATAACAACATCTATGGAGAAGATATTAAAAGAAGATAGTAAGTTTCAATGGATATAGGAATGCCAGCAGAGCTTAGACACACTAAACAAGAAAATGGTCACTGCACCTATTTTGATTTTCCCAGATCGGAGTAAGGAATTCAATGTTCATGTCGATGCTTCATCCATTGCATTAGGAGTTGTTTTAGCACAGCCAGGTTTAGGAGATATTGACCACCCTATAGCCTTTGCGAGCAGGAAGATTTCTACCTCTGAAATAAATTATACTACCATTGAAAGAGAAGACTTAGATATGGTATACATGATGCATAATTTTAGACACTACTTGTTTGGAGGACATTTTAAGATGTTTAATGATCATTATGCATTGAAATACTTAGTCAACAAGCCAATGTTGGGGGGGAGAATATGCATATGGCTATTATTATTCCAGGAATATGATTTTGAGATTGTGGTCAATCCAGGGAGAATGAATAAGGGACCTGGCCACTTATCCAGGTTAGAACATGGAGAGGAACCTACCAATTTGGATGATACACTACTAGATGCACAGTTGTTGGCCATCAAGAAATTCGATGATCACTTCGCCAAGATAGTCCACGGGAATGGCACCTCACAAATATAAATTCATTTAGAAGAAACAGTTGGTAGTCCACACTGCAGATTTTCAACTTATAGTTGGATAGTTATATAAGATGGGACCAGATGAGATCTTGAGAAGATGTGTTATGGAGGAAGAATGAACATTGATTTTAGCAGAAGCACATGAAGGCTTCGCAGGAGGACATTATGCAGGGAAATAAACAGTGCAGAAGTTTCTCAGAGCTGGCCTCTGGTGGCCCACTTTACATAAGGATGCTAAGGAATACTACAAAGCCCGCGAAGTATGCCAAAGGATAGGGAAGCCTTCTAGAAGGGATGAAATGGCTTTAGCAACTCAGCTAACTTTACAGGCCTTTGAGAAATGGGATATTGACTTTGTGGGACCTATCAACCCACCAAGAAGGTGCACAAGAGCTCGATACATCATCACTACTACAGAGTATTTGACCAGATGGGCAGAAGCAAGAACAGTTAAAGACTATAGTGCAACTACAACTGTGTGATTCATCTTTGATGATATCATAACCATATTTGGATGCAAAAAGATCCTTATGAGTGATCAAGGTACACAATTCATTAACAAAACCATTGAAGCCTTGACTCAAGATTTTGAAGTTCACCATGAGAAGAGCACACCATACCACCCACAGGGGAATGGTACATTCGAATATTTCAATAAGATATTGGAGACAATGTTGACCAAGATTTTCATTGTTAACAGAGATGATTGGGGTATACAAATTCTAGCAGTGTTATGGGCTTATCGAACTACTTGCAAAAATTTAACAACGCAGACTCCCTTTAAGTTAGTTTATGGCCTAGAAGCAGTGGTACCTATGGAATATTTGGTTCCCAACTTAAAAATTGCAACATTTACAGGAATGGATGATACTAGTGATGTTCAAGACATGCTCGCATATTTGATCAAATTAGAGTAAGACAGGTTTATTGCAGGATTTCATTAGAAGGTACAAAAAGAACGAGAAAAATCTTACCATGACAGACAAATCAAGAGGAAAGCATTTAAACGAGGATATTTGGTACTATTATATGAAATCAATTTCATGAAGCATCCAGGGAATTCCAGGACACATTGGCTTGGGCCATTCGAAGTTGCCTGTGTTACAGAAGGTGGAGTTCCATAGTTGAAGACTCTTAACAGAGACTGGAAGGATGGTCTAGTAAATGGGATCTGGTTGAAGTTGTATTGTGACAATCAGCTGCCTCGAAACTCTCAGTGAAAGAAAAAGAAGAAGTGTCTAGGTACCAAGTGCAGTTGAAATTGGGTACCAGACACAGAAAAGACAGTCTACACACGATAGGGAGGGAAAAAGAAGAAATCACAGGCTGCTCTGTGCAGTCTGCAGTCGAAGTAAAGTAGAAGGCTCAATATTGCAGTAACTCAGGACGGGCCATATGTGAATGTTGGGGGCCTGTTGGCCCTTGGTTATGTATTAAGGAAGAATAAATACAAAGTATGAAGTGCACGGAAGGAAAATAAACTGAGGAAGGGTCGAAGTGGTTAAAGAAGAAGAAAAGAAGGAATGAAGTAAGGAAAAGAAATTCGTTGAAAGAGAAGATCAAGGAAGATAAAGCATCAAAGAATATGGATCGTGGAAAACTCAGAAAGTGGAAGAATACACCAACGAATACTTTGGAGCACCTCGGGGAAAATAAGGAAGGACAGGCTGGTGAAGCCCTAAAAACGTGGGTCATGTGGACCTAGGGTTTTGTATCTAGGGTTTTGAAACCTAGACTTCAGTCTAAGGTTGTCCAAGAGTCATGTAATGGATAAATAAAGGTCTATAAGAGTCGAGAGGGTTGGTATATGGTTACTATTATTGTTGATTATTGTTGTCATTGTTATTGGTGATAGCAATATTGAGTCTGTATTCTGGATCTTCAGCTGGGTGCGAATATCAACCTTGCAGCTGGGTGTGCAGGCAGGGGAGATAAAGAGAGAGAAAGAGAAAGAGATCTACAGCTAAGTGTGCATATAGAACTGTATGTTTTCATCTAATATATCAAGAAACACAGTTTTATGGATGTAGCCCTAGGGAGAGGGTGAACCATGTAAATCTTGTTGTTCTTTGTGGTTGATGTTGTGTTATTTACTATCTGTTATACTTTTATTGCATGGTTGTTTTCCTTATTAAATATAGAAGATATAAGCTAACTTTGCAAAGCTAAGTATAAGACTATTAAGGGATCTCTGGGTTATATTGTGTTATTTTTCTAGATTCACTTTGAATTTCCTCTTGTTGTAGACACCTGTGTCCTGCAACCCCCCTATTGCTACTTCAGGTGAGACTTTATCTGCTTTGCAGGTTTTGCCAAAAGGGCTAGTAGTGAGGGATTGTTGGTGTGTTTTTAGAGTTGAACCCTGAGTCTTCCCATGTGCCAACAATCTACCAAGTTATGTAGACCCCTTGAACGATACTCTCCTTCATTGTATTATTTATTATTGATTGATTCTGCTGAACTAGAATGTTATGAAGAGGCAATGCAGGTAGACACTAAAAAGAAGTGGGAGCAAGGAATGAAAGAGGAAATGGATTCCTTGGTAAATAACCAGACTTTAGATTTGGTTCAGTTTCCTGCAGGAAAAATAGCATTGCAGAATAAAAGGGTTTAAAAGTTGAAGGAAGAAGATGGAGGAAAAAAGTGGTACAAGGTAAGACTTGTTGTAAAGGGGTTTCCACAAAAGAAAGGTATAGATTTTGATGAAATTTTTTCTCTTGTTGTTAAAATGACTTCAATTAGGACTATTTTAAGTCTTGTGGCAGTAGAATATTTTCATCTTGAACAGTTAGATGTAAAAATATATTTTCTCCATGGGGATTTGGAGGAAGAGATTTATATGCAACAGCCACAGGGGTATGAGGTAAAAGGAAAGGATAATTTGGTATGCAGGTTGAATAAGAACTTCTATGGCCTAAAGCAATCTCCAAGGTAGTGGTATTTGAATTTTGACATGTTTATGAAAGAACAAGGTTATAGTAGATGTCATTCTTATCACTATGTCTATTTTAAAAGGCTAGAAAATGGAAGCTATATTATCTTGATATTGTATGTAGATGACATGCTTGTTGCAGGGTCTAATATGCAGGATATAAATGTGCTCAAGAAGAAATTATCTAATTCATTTGCGATGAAGGATTTGGGCGTTGTAAAGAAAATCCTTGGTATGAGAATAACAAGAGACAGGAAAAATTGCAAATTGACATTGTCTCAGGGTGAGTACATAGAATTGGAGAGGTTTAGACTGCATAATGCAAAACCATTTAGTACACCTTTGGCCATCCATTTCAAATTAATTAATTAAATGTGTCCCAAGACACAGGAGGAGATATAATACATGTCCAGAGTCCCTTATTCATCAACAGTTGGCAGCTTGATGTATGTGATGGTTTGCACAAGACCAGATATTTCACATATAGTGGGAGTTGTGAGCAAGTATATGAACAATCCAGGTAAAGAACATTTGGAAGTAGTAAAGTGGATTCTCAGGTATGTTAAAGGTACTACCACTCATGCATTATTTTTTGGAGGTTTAGACACTATTCTACAGGAATATGTTGATTCAGATATGGCAGGTGATAAAGATAGCAGGAGGAGAACCACGGGGCATGTTTTTACTATAGCTGGAAATGTAGTAAGTTGGATTTAAAAACTGTAAAAGGTTGTTGCACTTTCAACAATAGAGGCAAAGTATGTTGTTGCTATAGAGGCTAGTAAAGAGATGATTTGGTTACAGAGGTTTATGGAGGAATTGGGAAAGAAGCAGGAGAATAGCAGGTTGTACTGTGACAGTGAGAGTTCCATTCATATTGCAAAGAAATCATCCTTCCATTTGAAGACTAAGAATATATAGCTCAGGTACCATTTCATATGATCCATTTTGGAAGATGGACATTTGAAGTTGGAAAAGATACACACTAGCCAGAATCCTGCAAACATGTTAACTAAGGGAGTAACCAGGGAGAAACTAAGTTCTTGTTCAGTTTTAGTTGGTATTCAAGCATGAATATGAAGATGAGATGTTTTCCACGTCCAAGAAGGATCATAGTCCAGTGGATACAATAGCGTAGGGGTTGTTGAGATCAGTCTCCAAGTGGGAGATTGTTGGTTGTGGAGCCTGATTATCTTCATCATTCAGAGGTCTTTGTTTGTAGTCGTTGATGCCCCATGAAGACTTTACACCCTGGAAGAATGTACACTCCTCCACATGGGGGAGTGCAGGGGGGGGTTACCCCCCCTACAGGGTTCGGGGTCAAGTGGGCCTCAGGTAGGGGTTCGAGGGTGAAGTCCTCGAAGGAAAAATTGCCTTGTAAATGTATATTGTAATTTCATAGTAAATCTTGATTATTCATTATAAGGTCACGGATTTGACAGTAGAAGTTATGTTAGGGTTTTTTTCCCTAGAAGGAAACCCTCTTTTATGAGGGAAATGCATTGTGGTTATGTATCATTGTGAATATTGTATTCTGAGAGAGGAGATTGTGAGAGAAAGAAGAAGATACAGTGGGTGTGTTGTAGGTTGTATCCATTCATTTGTTGGATAATAATAAAGGAAGGACCTGGCAATTTATATGGTGGATGTAGTCCACACTGGGTGAACCACGTATATATGTGTCTCTATTGTATTGTATATCTTTTGTGTTTTATTTCCACATTTGTTTTATTTTATTGCTTTGCGATCCTATTTTTCTAACAATCATTCCATACACCATGTACCATAGGATATATCAAGTAAGTGATATCAATGGTGTACCTCAACCAAGTACCAACATCACCAAGAGATGTATCTCATACATGTGTTTTCATATGCAAGTGTAATCCTCAACAATGTATCAATATCAATGACAACCATACACCATGTGTTAATGCTTCAAGAGTATAACAAGAATAAGCCTCAAGCATATAACATCATCACCATGTAACCAAACCAAATACCAAGATACCAATACAACCAAGATGTACTACTACTCAATGTACCATACCAATATCACCAAGATGTACCATGTATCAACAAGATATGCCTCTCAAGCATGTACCATACCATCACCAAGCATAATATATAATCACATAAGCATATATGTGACATGCAGTTGACCTGATGTACTATAACACTAACCTGTAACTCTTCCACATCCTTCAACAGCTCGGTACCAACATTTCCCTCAAATTTTCCTTAGCCTCATGGGACTAAGACTCCTTGTTATGTGGGGCTCACGTGATGTCACTTAGGAAACCTGCGAAGGTGCCTCGTTTGACACCCTCAAGCTAACCCATGAGGTCCTGCCAAATTAAGGTTACATAGAAACCCTAGCACTCTGCAACTCTGAAAATTTCACTCTTTCCTCGCACTTTCTTTGTTGCCTCGGACTTGTCATCAAATTCACCAATAGACCAAAATACTAGACCATAAAATTCTCACAAGATATATATTCATTGTAAGTGTGTGTGTCAAATGATTGTCTCATGATGTGTATTTATAATTTTTCTAGGTAACATATTTCCTTATTCTTAGGGATTATTGACCATTCTTCGAGGCTTCCAACTTTGCAAGGAAATATGTCCCTAACCGTGAGGAACCACGTGGGCTACCACCTATCATCGGAAACGGCACGACAAGGACTATCCATGTATGAGTGTCTTTCCTGCATTTCCATTTTCCATGTTCCTCAACCAGCTTTAGGTACCATAACCATACCTTCAAGGGCTTCATGTAGACTTCATCAAATGCACCCATCACATCTGTTGGCATCAACCACTCCATCAATGACAACTAACTCACCATAAATATCAACCATATCTCTAGGGATTCTAGGATTCTCCAAGGGTTGAAATCAATCTCTAAGGGTTGACATCAATGGCAACCAACTATCCAAACCAACTCCCCCTTTTTCATTGATGGAAACACTAACATTTATGGTAACATTGATGCTCTAACATCCATGCCCCCCTTGTGACCATTTCTCCTCATCAATGTTTCTCACTCTCCCCCTTTGATATTAATGGAAAAGGGCCTCTCTCCGTGGGGATGGTCCCCCTATCTTCATGCATCTGTTCTCTCTCTCTCT
>JASDQU010373188.1:108453-153355 GCA_032191745.1 Picea mariana
ATTTTCTGAACCTCATCTGTACCTGCGCCCCCGGATGCGATCTTACCATTTCGGGTGTGATCATGGTTGCGCATTGGTTGTGAAAGATTTCAAATTCCTGTCATATCCAGTGATACAAACTTAAACTGCCATGATTGCTTGCTTCCTCCAGCGCATGTGTCGGATCTCGTTGTGACATGGGGATGATCAAATCATAATTTCGTGTGTGCGTGGGTAATGAGCACGTGATCGTGCTTCACGCAGCTACGACGTTGAAGAATTTTCCTACCCTCAAGCTCGCTTGCCACTTTCATCAGCATACGGTCTTTTCGGAAAACCCTGTTAGCTGCGGAAAGTGAATACTTTCCACAGCGCACCCTTTGATATGAAAACTCACTTTAGCTGCTGAAAGCAAAACCACGTGCCACATCATTTAAAAACATTTCTTAGCGCGAAAGTCAGTACTCTCCGTATCGTGCCACGTGCCAACAGTCTATCGAGCTTCTCGCGCCTCGTTACTTTCCACAGCGCCTTGAACTGACGAAACAACGATGTTAGCTGTTGAAAGCTAGCGCTTCCCACAGCACAAAATGGGTTGTTTTACATAAGGTTAGCTGTTGAAAGCAAACAGTCACATTTTCGAAATAGAAGACTTTATTTTTGATTATTTCCTAGGACACACCAAGAAACCAAAATTTTTCTGAACTGAAAAAACTCAAAAATGACTTGAAGCTACTACTGAAAGCTATGATATCCCACCAAAATTCGGTCGAAAGGACGGTTTCGTTTTGGGAGTTAACACCTGGGAGTGAATGATCTTCTTTATGGTGTAGTCATTGTGAATTCCTTCCTTGGTTGATCATGATCATGATTGAAGCTTCTTTGTGTCTTGAATGTGGAGGGCCTTCCTCAAGATGTATCTCTATCATTTTTCTTTGATTCTGGCTAACCATAATTCCTTCCTTTGATTACTTATGCATGACTCTTACTCTTTTCCTCATTCTTCTTTTCTGGAAACTTGGAGTGCTTCTCTTCAACATTTTCTATGGACGATGTGGATGTCTTTGTCTCTTCAATGTTCTTGTTGAGCTTGACGATTTTGGCTCTCAATGTGACAACTTATTCTTCAAGCTTCTCAACCTATCCTTATTTATTCATGATCTGATTCTTCATGACTTCTTTTGTTCACTTTTCTTCTTCAAGTTGGATATTCAAGGAGATGATTTCCATTTCAAGTCTTCTCTATTCTTGACCAAATTATTCTTCAAGATAATTTAGGTCCTTTGTTCTTTTCTTAATATGATCTGTCAAAATATTCTCTCTCTTCTCTGCTTCCTTTCTTTCATTTTCCAAACAATGCTTCTCTTCCATTTCTTCCTTTCTTAGTGTTGTTATTTCGTCTTCCAAACATTGATTTTCTTCCATCTGACTTTTGTATGTTTATTCAATCCTTTTGGATTCTTCTAGATGAGCTTTTAGATTCACGGTGACTTTTTGGGATTCTTCGAAACTTTTTTGAAAATGCTTCTTGACTAATTGTTCCTCAAGGTACATTTTTTTATTCCTTTATTTTGTCAATTCATCTAAGGCATTGATTATGTATGCTTCAAGTTCTACTATGCCTTCTTCACAATCTTCTTCTTATGAATCTATCTGACATGATGAGAATATTTATTCTTGTTCTGTACCTGCACTTTATTTAATAGGATCTAAATATGTGATGGAAGATTCCTTGGAATAGATATTATGTAGCTTATCCCAAAGTTCTTTGGCTAATGAAAATTTTCCCACTTTCTCTCTTACAGGATCAGGTAATCCTTCTCAAATGAAATCCATTGCTATTTTTTTTTTATTTTTAAATCCTTCTTGGTTGCAATCACTGAGGAAAATTTCTATTTGTCGAGATGGATTTCCAATTGTCTGAGGTAAATTCTTGATTGTTGGAGAGAATTACTTATTGTTGGGCATTCAATTTCATAGTTGGGCATTCCATTTCATGCTTAGATGAATTTATACTCTTTCTGGGTCAATTTCCCTTACCTGGAAACCCAATACATTACTGGGTCAAATTTTATAACTCTTTGGGCATTTTTTTGTTACCCACCCAAGTCATACGGTCGTCTAATTGCTCCCAAGAAGGAAGCAACTACACATAGAGTCGACTGGATCAGTGAGTAGAGCGATTAGCTGAGAAAATCGTATGTGGGTATTTGTTGAGGCCACGTATAAGTTGTAAACATACATGGGCATGCCCTCCTATCACTGCTACTTAACCTCTCTTGAACTATCCGTGTAGCTTGAGCTCAACTTTGAATTAAACCAGGCTCGACTCAGTAGTGACTTGTTCAATTTTCAGTGCATATATTATGTGTGTGTGTGTGTGTGTGGTTCAAAATATTAAATAATTGAAGCATCAACCTCACATAATGTAAGAAAATAAATGAAGGAATGGGGAATAGGTTAAGCTAAGCTCGCCATAATAATAAATTGTTCAACAATTAATTCTCACTATTTTAGAGGAACTTCACCCCAAGTCATGTTCTACTGCTACTTGTGAGGAATTTAGATGACTTTGGACATAGGTTGAAAGTTGAAAACTTGGTGGGAAAATTATTTCTGGAATCTGATACACGAGCATGTCTTGGTAATTTGTTTGATCAAATATTTATAGATATTCCATTAATTGTGTGTATATTTCAATTTTCTCATTGTTGTTTAATTAATGAGCAATAACAACCATCAATGAAGATGCCACCTTTGTTGTTTATTAGAATTGTATATCACTATACAAACTCATTTCAACAACATAAATTGCAAAGACACGGGGTGTATTAGTAATTGGCTTGGAACTCAGTGGGTGACTACATTGTTGAAGTATTGGCCTCGACACAATAAGAAAATAACACATTAAGAAGTTATTGGATTGCCAAGGGTTCAACTCAATATCTCATTTATTTTTTACCATTGTTATATGGTTGTACCATGTGCAGGAAAGTCTCATCATAAAGTGTCAATAGAGACCTTATAGCCAAGAGAAGAAAAGAGATTCTTGTATAGAGTAGAGGACAGAGGCCTAGTACCCTCCAAACGACCAATATATTGTACATGGACAAAGGAATGGGCCTGAAAATCTTGTTGGAGACCGAGCACTATGTATGAGCCTGAGAACAAAGATTAGAAGAAATTTTCGCACAGGTTCTGTGTTGGTGAAGTGAGTGGGATATATTTCTCTCGAAGATGGATCATATGGTCTCATAGCAGTTGCATCATTAACTATGACACAACTGCCAGAACTTTGAAGAGGAGATTTAAAAGTTCAACAAGGGTAAAGCAAATAGATATAAGTTGGAATACTTAAGGGTCAACAATGTTGAGCTTCGAGAAGAGAAGGAATGCTTGAAAGAGCAAGCTCATATGTTTAGTAAGAGGATGGTAGAGATGGAAAAGAAAATTGAGACCTATACCAAATTGTGTTTCTATTTCTCAAGAAGAAGTTTGAATAACATTGGGACACCCTCACATCGATCATGACAAATTAGGACAAGCATAAAGCGTAACTTGTACACCTTGGTGAGAAGATCATCCATTTGGACAGTTGGAAAGAAGGTAGGCTCTTTCATATGTCGGCACACCTACAACAAGAGTTGGTAGAGAAGGAGGAGACCTTGGAGAAGCTCCAAGAAACTGTTCAAGAGAACCAGAAATCAATCCCACCATCCATTTCCACTACCTCAACCAACACCATGACCGAGACCACTTCGATAAGTTCACCTTCCTTTGATTTCTCTCCTGAGAATTTCAGTGAATTTGAGAAGCATACCAGAGGCATTAGTTCCAATATCTTAAGGAAAATGGGATATGATGGGCATGGGCTAGGCAAGAGGAGACAAGGCATATTATGCCCTACTGTAGTTGCATCGTGGGTCAAGAATGAAGGATATGTTTTAATGGAAGAATTAAAAAATTCCATGACCACGAGACCATTTTCGTGAAGGTGAAAGATATACCAGAGTTGGCCTTCTCTTCAAGAGAAACAACAACAATAAGTGAAGGTGGTATCCCACTTCCACCTTGACCTTCTTTCAGTGGATTGAAGAAGGGCGGTGATGAGATAAGCTCAAAAATTCATCCTACACCTAAATTCATAGAAAGAAACAAGAAGAAAAAGAAGACCAAGAGGTCTACCTTGAATAAGACATTCCTTGTTTGTAACTACTGCAAGAAGAGAGGCCATACCATAGATATTTATTGGTACGCAGAGGCATGCTCACATTTTGGAAAGAAAGGCCATTGTGAGGTAGCATGCTGGGAGAAGCAATTCATGTTCCATGAGCTTAATTTTCTTCATAATAAGAAGGACAAGAAGACTTATCTTACACAAAAGAAAACTCAAAGGAACACAGAGAGGATTATGTCGAGTAGTCCATACCATAGCATCGAGAAATTTTTCCACCACTACAAGTTGATTGGACATTGGGAAGAAAAGTGTTGGTGGCTTCATTCAGAGCTTCACCCCAGAAATTATACAACAAAGAGAAGAGTGTGTAGAGTGAAGATTGCGGAAGATGAAGAATGCCCTGCATCCCCAATCCAAGAGGTAGAAATTATCCAAGAAGAGACAGCGATGCGGGAGGACATTGCCACAACCAAGATAGACAACAAGTTGATATCAAGGGAATCCATAACTAGTTCTTGTGTTCAATATTGCATCCAAATAACCCCTTCTTGGACATGTGTTAGAGAGTGTTGCAGAGAGGTCAATGATCTTGGGGGTGTTTGGAGAACTCTGGAAGTGCTTGTAAGCATGTGCAAGCACTGGAAGGTTGTTTCTTTGATGAGAAGCAATTGATCCTAGTAGAGGAATGCAGCCACACTTCCCTTGAGGAGTTGTTGTGTGATGGCATCATGTTGGGGTCACACTTAGCAAGAACATTGGTATTAAACTTGGATTCAATGGTAGCCAAGATGGATTGTCTCCAAGATAGAGAGGGAGATGGGAATGGATGTTGAGTCCAAATTTTGGATTTGGATATTTCTCAAAGCTAAGAATCAGTGAGAATATCTCTACATTGCAGGAACAAGCGAGCCAAAACCATATCCATATCCATATTCAAGGACCATGGTCAGAGCCAAAGTTAGAGTTTTAGCTAAGAGCCAACATCAAAGCCACGTTCTGAAGAAACAAATAGAAATACATTGATCCAGATTGATTTCCTTGAGCTTTTGGAGACCAAAAATCCTCTCAATGGGGAGGTGTGATATGAAGTGGATCCAAACTAATGAATGGGTAAGACTCAGTTCCAGCAAGACAAACCGGAAATCTATAAAGGGCATGTAAACTATGTAAAAAATAAGCAAATTTAAATTCAAATAAGACATTTTTTTGAGAATTTGATTAAATAAGAAAAAAATAATAGAGAAGGTTGAGGAATGGAGAGTGAAGAGCCATGTCTGTTAGTATTCCCCCATCCCCCAACTCTCTTTGTTTCCTCATTCCCTCTCATTAGAAAAAGGTTATTTTTTCCACGAGAGGAAAACCAAAGAAATCCATGAAGGTGGTGTACCAAAGATTTCATAAATAAAAAAAGATTGGATCCATTCGAATCTGGTTTTCCCAATTGGGGTTTTGAGGGTAAATATTTATGTTCATTGTCACTGATTGTTATAGTTTTTGTTGAAGAATTTGTTTATATGGATGTGTAGATCAGATCTTATTCTATGTGTTTGATTATTGTCATTAAATTTTTGCTTGTAAATGAATTCTGATGGTGATGAAGAATCCTAACAGCTACAAAATGTCTATTGTCCATTTTACATCGGAGTATAAGATCGATGACTGATAGAATTTTTCAGTTGCTATTAGTTTGGAGGTTCTAAATTATTTTGTCTATTTCTCTCACCTGAAGGATGCCCTCTCACTCCCTGGACTCCTCTAGACTGTTGTAACATACCCCAAATTTTGCTTCTTATAGAAATAAAATTTTAAGTCTTCTTTAAATTGTTAGTTTCTCTATATGTCTAGATGAATAAAATTGAAATAGAATTTAAATTTTATCTATAATTGTGTGTTTTATTTTAGATTTAATTTAAATATTTAGGATTAATTGGTTGAAATAATATTATTAACGTTTGTTTTAAAAAAAAAGAATATTAAATTAATGTTATATCTAGTTATTATATTATTTATAATAATAAAATGCATCTTTATTGCAGATCGCACCCCAATTTTCAGATCGACGGCTCATAGTTGATCGTTCCCCCCCACTCTCGCATATGTATGATGTTTAACACAAGGGATGGAGACTGTGAAACTCAACTAGAGTTAAATTTCTTTTGATGTATCACATGTTCATGGATTGCATCCCCTCTCAGCTTGTAGTTAAATTAACCATATCCTACCCCCCACAATCGACATGGTACTGATGCATGTCCTACATGACGTCAACCAATGGAAAAGGTGATATTTAATTTTATTTATTTTAAATTATTTTGCTAATTAAAACCTGACACGTATTCTTTTTTATTTTAAAAGGGGAAAAGGTAAATTGTTTGGTTTATTTGATATTTGCAAATAATCTCGATTGCCTGGTAAATTATTCCAATGCCATCCTCTATCATCACTCCAGCCTGAGACTTGTCCCAATTGACCTTCTCCATGGGTAATTCAAAACTTATTTACTCTTCCAGTTTTCTTATCTAGAATGGAATCCTCTCGGGCAACTAAAGTCAAGGAAAACATAAATATTGTAGAGGAAGATATGGTCGACAAAGACAAGGATATTTTTCATATTTTCTTTTTGTTCAACTCTTTTGAGTTACACTAGAAGGCGAACCATAGCTTCAGGGATATGGTTGATCACTATCACACATGGGCATTCGATTTAGCGAAGTTTTTGGTGCCTCAAGTCTACAATTTTCATGTGTTTGTGGCCTAGTGTACCTGAAACTACATCTCTTCCAAGAGAATTATCATTTCCAAGGATGGGTCTATGCTCGTTGAATTAATCCCTGAATCCATTACTGAAATGTTGTGGCCTTTAAACCCCGATAATGAACTATTAATTGAATTTGTAATGGCCAAATGTTTTAGAGAGTTAAGACATGAAGAGAGAGTTTCTCTTTTACAGACATACCTTTGCAAAAGTCTTGACACCCCTACAAATAATGGTGTTCTTGAGTCAAACGTATTTCCTGAAATTCGAAGAAAATTTATTTGCATGATTTTTGTAATATTGGGAAAAGACAATGACCTAGTAGTTGATGAGTTTGTGTTAAGAATCATGGTAGAAAATTTCCAAATTATGACCAAACCCATGACCAAATTCAATTTTTCCCAACTCTTAGCAGATCAAATCCATTACCATCTCTCAGAATTTGAATCTCTTAGAAGCTTTAGGTACCAATCTTACCTTGTTTACCTCTTTTTTTTTTCTCAATCATATCATTTTACACATTGTAAATTAAAGGTTGAAGATCATATTGGTAACCCAACTTCAGTCATCCATTGGACCTCACTGGTTAGGATGAAACCTCTAAATGTAGGATTTTCAGAGTCTGTTGAACAATTTATGTCTAAATATTATCTGATCATACACAATGAAGTTCCCCCCATAATATTTCTTGAATGAAAAAAAGCATTACAGGTAAGCCACAATAAGAGAGTGAGAGATTGGTATATCTTTGAAAATCACACTGAAATCAGAATTTACGGTTGTGAACTTCATCCTTTCAAATTTCTTGTTTTCTTGACTCCTCTAATTTTTCCACTTGAATACATTAGGTAGAGATTGAATTCAAATGATGTTCATTTTGTGTCAAGAAAATATAAGGCAAGCTTTAAATTAAAGAAGGAGGTAGTTCCTTTCATTGTCAATACCAGATCAGCATTGTAGGTGATAGTAAAGCGTCTTTTAGCTTTGGGATTTCTATAGGGACAGCCATGGAATTATGATCCCCACTCTATGATTTCCTCAAAAATACTCTCACATGGACAAACTCCATATTAGCATCAGCAAAAACCATAGGTAGAGTTTTTGGCCAATCAGGATAGTTGGGAGGAGGTAAAGAATATTTTGCAAATTCACAGCAAATCTCTAGAGAAACCTTTGAGTTCTCCAGTTACACAAAATCCTCAACAATTTGAGAAGACATGTAAAAGGAAAACTATAGAATCATCTCCAAAGGATTCAAGAACATGTGAATAAGGATCAACCAAAAGACATAAATTGGAAGCACTTGAAGAAGAAGAGGATATAGAGTTACTAGAAGAAATAATACCAAGAAAAAAGGGCCATGATGTGAATATAGAGGTAACATCATCAAAGATCCATGGAAGTATGGAAGGTCAGGAATTAGATCCTATCAGACTTCACTTACTACCTTCACCCTAGGACGAATTCACAGCAAAGCTCTAGAGCCAGCACACCCCATTTCCATCATCTTAGGGCTAGCATTAGTAGAAACCACAGGTAGAGTTGTTGGCCAATCAGGATAGCTAGGAGGAGGTAAATAATATTTTTCAAATTCACAACAAATATATAGAGCAACCTTTGAATTCTCCATTTACACAAACTCCTCAAAAATTTAAGAAGACATGTAAAAGAAAAACTACATAATAAACTCCAAAGGATTCAGGAACAAGTGAAGAAGGATCAACCAAAAGACATAAATTGGAAGCACTTGAAGAAGAAGTCGATCCAGAGTTACCAGAAGAAATATTACCAAGAAAAAAGGGCCTTGATGTGATTGTAGAGGTAACATCATTAGAGAAGCTTGAGAGTGTAGGCAGTCAAAGTGAAACAGAATCAGTGATTACTAATCAAGCAAAGAAAATATACCAGGCTCATCATTTCATGGAAATCAGAAAGATGTGTGCTAAGATTAAAAAGACTATAATTCCTAAATTTTATGACCATGATGCATATCAAACTATAATGATATCAGTTGTGGACAATGAGAAAGGAAGATTGAATATAGCAGTTATGGAACCAAAGGAGAAGAAGAAGGTGACAAACATCTCGATTGATCTTAATGCAATCCATACATTGGATAAATTTGACTTGCATAGACAAACTACAGAAATGATAAACAAGGATGCTATGATATCCAATCTAGGAATCAAGAAACTTCAAGTCATAAATGAGAAGCTCAGGACCCAACTAAAAAATGAAAATTTAGCCACTAGAACCAAACAAATAAGAGTAGAAGAGACGGGAAAATGGGTAATGGACCTAGGACCAAACCCAAGAGATGAAGCATCTATACAAGAATTAATAAAAACCAAGGATACAGAGATCTAGGCATTGAAAAAAAGGCTTAACATCCTAGGAATAAATCATGTACAGAATCCAAAAATATAGGCAGTTCAAGCAGAAAAAAGAACAAATTTTGAAGAAAATGATTCAGATGGAAGAGAAAATTGATTTATATGCCAAACAAATTGAAACTTTGAAGGGAGGATCTCATTTGTTACAGTTAGTAGAATCATCTGATACAACAACATGATTTTCAAATCCATTGGTAGATTTAAATATGAAAGGATTTGTTGGTAGAGGGGCAGACCCAGGGTTCAACGCTACAACAGCGCACCAACAAAACCCTAACTACCGGCCCTTTCGGAAGCACCTGTGAAGAAGATGAAGTCTCACATGAGGTAGAGGCAGGGGTGGTTGCAAGAATCAGGTGTCTACAACCTTAGCTGGGACACATATCTGTGATTATAATACTTAATAGACCACTTAGCACCGTTAGTTCATCATTATTTACCCAATATCTACTTCGCAGAGAAAATAGAGCATCGCAGCATTCACCTTGATCTAATGTATTTAAGTACTTATCATAAATAAATGGATCGGATCTAGCAGATTCAAGCACTAAGAACATTCACCTATATCATATCTAACATCCAGATTCATCATAAGCACAAAGCATAAATAGATCTATCTATCTATCTATCTATATCAAGCACTTAGCAAATAATACACAAATACATCAGAACATCGCACAAAGCAGAATAACATAGTATTTACGTGGTTCACCCCCACCCTAGGGCTATGTCCACCAACTCTTCTTCTTTATTAGCTTCAATCAGTCATCTACATGCACAGAGCCACAAAAACCGTACTCTGCATGGGACAAGAGATCTACGCGCACCTCGCCAGATTTTCCTTCCCCGATCTAGGTCTAGCACAAAGCCTTTCATAGTATGTTACAACCACTTACACTTAGCTCTACAAGTTCTCACAGTATGCACAAAGCATCTACAAACCATACTTGCACTTTTTCACTTATCTTATCGACCTTTTTACTTATGTCACCTAGCTACTTATTTATACTTTACAAAATAGGACTAAACATGGGTAAACCCATGGGCCGACATCCCATACCCATTACATATTCCCAAATCCAAAGAAGGACCCAAAAAAGAGCCGAGATCCCATGATCTCTGCTTTGTCTTGTGCTCCATCTTCGACAGGCTGTCAAAGTCCCAAAATAGGTCAACATGACCAAGAATCTCCCAAAACTTGGTCAAGGGCCAACGGGAGCTGAAATTGATAAACTAAAGAAAACCATTGCAACGCAGAATGAAGAAACCAAGAAAAAAGACAAAATTATTGAAGAATATCAAAACATGAAAGCTAAATTTCTAACAGATATAGATAAAATTAAGAACAAATTGATAGGAAAACCTTATCTAATAGGATTCAGACATAGCTGTTATGAAAATGAAAAAGGTTTGTGTATACAAAATTGCAAGTGGAAAATGTATGTGTCTTGGGCAATTGGATCAAGTTGCGGGCACATAAAATTATTATTGAGTTTTTATACTTGAAATGAATAGCATAAACAGACATAAACATCCATCAAAATAAGCACATAACACAGCAAAATGATAAAGGAGTTCACCCCTCTCTTGGGCTACATCTCCTAGTGCAACTTTCAATGGATCATTTTCATTATATGCTCAAAGTGTTAAAATCGGTGCTTTTCAATGCTCAGAATGAAAAATAGATGGCTCCAATGGCTCCAGAATGTCCAAAAACCCCTATATGGGCTCTTCCTGCACATTGTTTGGCCAAAACTTGAAGAAAATACACTTCCTAGAAGTTTTCCCCCAATAACTTGTTGTCTCCCCTCGCCAAAATGCACCCACTGTATGACAAATCTAGCCTCTGTGTGTTTTCTATGCCAAAAATTAGCACCACGCACCATTCTAGAAAATGGACAAAAATGTTGCATCGTTGGGGGGGGGGGGGGGTTAGCGCCTTGTCCAGTGGAGTCTTTGGTTGTATGACCCATGTGGCCAATTCTAGAGCTTAAATTTTTCACCCACCGACCGATCCTCCATGTCACCACCCCCTGGTTCCATGGTAAAGGTCATATGGTTGATTTCCACGGGCTGGGGCTTAGCCTTGGCCCTTTTTCCACCCGACTATACCAAGCTTCAAGTTTAAATATTAGTTGAGAACTATAGGGTTAAGAACTAAATGTAGGCAAGTTGGTAGCTCGGCCTATGCAAATACTTTGCCCATGCCTGGAGGTCGCAGGTTTGACCCCTGTAGAGCCAAACCAAAATTTTACCAAACCAAGGGGGTGCCACGTCGTGGTCCCTAGCTGGGCCACGTTGCACCCTTTCATTCGCCCATGAACATGCCATGTGTCAACAGTGGATTGGTCCACATAAACCCATGCACAATTAGCTTGCCATGTCACCACCTTCCTAGTCATCCTACCATGTCACCTTGCCACATCAGTTGTCTGGTCATACGAAATGTACAGTCAGCTAACACGTGTATTAGACGAACTGTACAATCAACAATTTTGCTTGTTTGGAAAATGGACAGAATGTGATATCTCCCTCCTACTAACTTTGTTTGATCCTGTTCAAGTTGAGTTCGGATCGTGAGGAAGAGATCTAAGCAATGAATCCATTTTCGAGTAATTTCAAACACTTTGATTTTTTAGCATTTTTCTATCCCCTAGATCAATAGCATTCAGGATGAAATCATAGGTGAAGTTTCCAAGATGTGGAATTATTTCAAAATAATAGATGATTAAATGTCATTAATAGATCAAGAATATGACACTATCTAGAAATCATTCCAGGAATTGGGAACCAGCCCTCGAATTGTGACTCAAATCATTAAGTTCTTGAATTCTTCTTCCAGTGAAATATTAGCAAGTAAAAATGTCAAAGACAAAATTGCAATGGTTATGGAAACAAAAAAGGTCTTTACCAAAATAATCCTAATACAACTAACTCAGAATAGATGTATTATGGTAAAAAGAAATGTTGAATCTTTTACCAACAAATTTGAGAATTTAGTAAAAATGGGACTCCCTTCAGCTTGGGATAAAAAGGGAAAAATGTTATCTTATGAAAATTACAGAAAAATCATGTTTTCTATCATAGGAAAAGAAGATAAATTTAAAAGAATGGTTGATACTTTGAGAGGGAATACCATTTTAAACATATTGATAGATGATTTTTACCTTCTTTGGCAAATAAAAATTTTATTCTCAAATCCTCCCACATATGAAAAATACACAGACTTGGATATCGCATTTAGGAAGATGAAGTCATTCAATTATCCTTCAAATGAAACTTGGAATATTCTTCTCTAGTTTTTGGTAGGATGACTCATCAAATATAGTTGAAGAAATTCAGGGATTGCAGCAGTTTTTATTTGATCCTTCTATTTTAGAAAGTTAAATATCTCTTGTAAATCAAATCTCTAGAAATAGGATCGAATAACCATTTTTTGTTTCGACCTAAATTGTATAAAAACTCAATGTAAAGAATCTTTTTGGATGCCTGACTACATATCTTTAATAAAAAACAAATTCTGCAAGTTTTGAAGATTCAAAATTCTATGTTTCAGTCTATGTGATTATTTTCTTGATGTTATTTTCATAGTCCTAAATTTCTCTTGAATTTGTCTACTTCCATGACTGTGATGATTCAGTACAACAACTACCATCATTAACTGCAAAAGGTATCTCTAAAGGTTACATATTTCTTCAAATATATTGTGACTATTAAGAAGACTTGTTCTTAAACTTAATTATTCCTTTTTTAATAGAAACGAAGTATTTTTTATGTTCAAATTATATCATGGTTTAGATACATATTCGATAATCATTTCTTCTGTCTGAAAGTTAAGTAATATTTATCAAAGATACATCACTTCATGGTTCAGTTTTGTTTTCATTTATTCTTTCTTTCATTCTCCTAAAAAAAAAAATTGTCTGAAACATAGAAAATTTGTCTTCCAATCTTGATCTTTAAATATTTAAAGACTAATGATACAGGCCCAATAAAGTAACAAAAATACTATGTTTTAGGACAGATCAGCTTAAACAAAATCAATCAATCGTATGGATGCCTTGGCATAGTTTCATATCCATAAACATCTCAAAGGTTACAACACGGACTTTAATTTTATTTTTTGAGATGAATTTGTTTTTACTAGATCGACTTAGCTCTACTTGGGGCGATTTTTTAATTGTTGAGGTGAATTTCTATTTGTCGAGATGGATTTCCAATTGTATGAGGAAAATTCTTGATTGTTGGGATGAATTTCTTATTGTTGGGTGTTCCATTTCATATCTAGGCATTCCATTTCATGCTTGGATGAATTTATACTCTTCCTGGGTGCATCTCCCTTACTTGGGCAACCCAATACATTGTTGGGTCAAATATTATAACTCTCTAGGCGTTTTTTGTCACCCATGAAATTCATATGGTCGTCTAATTGGTACCAAGGAGGAAGCAACTGCACATATATTTGACTAAATCAGTGACTAGAGAAATTAGCTAAAATCATCTATGGGTTCTTGTTGAGGCCACATTTAAGTTGGATGAAGCCATGGACATGCCCTCCTATCACTAGAAATTAACTTATCTTGAACTATCCCTGTAACTTGAGCTCATCTTTGAATTGTAGGATCAACTCAACAGTGACTTGTTCAATTATTGAAGCATCAACCTCACATAATGTAAGAAAAGAAATGAAGGACTGGGGAATAGGTTAAGCTAAGATCTCCATAGTAAGAAATCGTTAAAGAATCACATCTCACTATTTTAGAGGAACTTCACCCCAACTCATGTTCTATTATTTCTTTTGAGGGCTTTAGATGACCTTAGACATGGGTTGAAAGTTGGAAACTTGGTGGGCAAATTCTTTCGGAAATCTACAATGATGCACGAGCACGTCTTAGTAATTTGCTTGATCAACTATCTATAGATATTCCATTAACTGTCTGGGAATATTTCCAATTCACTCATTGTTGTTTAATTAATGAGAAATAACAACCATCCATGAAGAGTTCGGTTGTGTTGTTTATTTGAATTGTAGAGCATTGTAAAAACTTATTCCAACAACACAAATTGCAAAGACACGAGTGTGTTAATAATTGGATTGGAACTGAGTGGGTTGCTACATTGTTGAAGTATTGGCCCTGGCACAATAAGAAAATATCACATTAAGAAGCTATTGGAATGCCAAAGGTTCCACTCAATATCTCATTTATGTTTTACCATTGTTATCTTGTTGTATCATGTGCAAGCAATTCTAAGCATAAAGAGTCAATAGAAAAGAGATCCTTGTATAGGGTAGAGGACAGAGTCCTAGCAGCCTCCAAAATACAGAGATATTGTAGAGGGAAAAAGGAACAGGCCTAGCATCCTTGTTAGATACAGAGTATCAATTTTCACATGCAACTCTATGTGACTAATTTCAGATCTGAAAATTGCTTCCTAGTAATCTAACAAAAAAAACTAGTTGTTATCACTGAACAATTTTACACTGAAATTATTGACTGAAAAATATAGCAATGGAAACAACAATATCATAGATGAATCATCAAAAAATGTGAGACACAAAATTTGTGTTATGTAAATTTATCAATTTTAGAAATTCTGAGGGAAAAAACAACCCTCGCAACCAATACAAAATCACCAAAATCTGAGGACAACCTTGTCCTTCCAAACTTTCAAAATATTAGCAAAATGCTTGGGGAAAATTCCAACTTACAAATCTGTTTCATACCACTTGCACGCCCTGCTAAAGTTACATGTATTGTTGTTGATGTCACCTATATTGTTGTTGATGTCACTTGTACTGTTGTTGATGTCAGCTTGTACGAAATTGATCTTGCTCAAAAACCTTGTACAAATGTACGTGATTCACCCTTATGCAACCCACGTACATAAACGACTATGCCCACTACAACTCCTGTATACGTTATTCACCTTACTACAATCTGCATACATAGGTGATTGTGTCCATTGCAATCCACATATGTATGTGACTATGCCCACTGTGACCAACGTACATGTACAGAAAAATATATGAACACTTTTGTATGATTCACTCCACTCGTACAATTTCTTCCTTCTGTGGATGCCTCTCTCATAGGCCAAATTTTCCAAAGTTATAGACATTCCCTTGTTGAAATCACCAAGCCTCCTAGCACAAGTGCTCACTCACTTATGCTAACTCCATACTTTCACAATCAATCAAATGTCACAATGACCTCTCTCCTTTATATACAAGTCCAATGAGTGAGTTTAGGAACCCCTTCTAAACTCAACAATTAATTAGAATATTTTAATCATCTTTGTGAGTGTATCACCCCCACACAAACCCACAAATCCCATCAACTTTCCCATGAGGCCCTAGCCTCATTTTGGGTCTGATTTCACTTAAACGAATGGATAAATTGGTGCCAACAAAGATTCCCACGTCCTTGACACCTTTGCCTCTTGTCGGAATACCTCTCAAATATACAATATCATCAAAGATCCCTCTTAGCAAGGGAGGTATCCCATCCACCATCATTTGGATGTACCTCTATCTCCCACATTGGAAATGACTCTGTGTCCTCTACCATAGTTTCACTCCAATCCTCCTGACTGGAGGCTCCCTCTATCATTGAAGAAAATCATGCTCTCTATTCCTCCTTACTGGTTGCATCCTTGATCACTGAAGCAAATTTTGTTGTCCAATCTACCTCATTGGTTTATACCTCTTAAACCTAAAGCAAATCCCACTCTGCACTCTTTCTGACTAGCTTCCTCCTCAATCATTGTAGAAAAACCTATTGAAACAAATGGTTCCTCCATGGAGGTTTCACATGTCCTAGAATCCTTCTTCCTATGAACCTCATGCCTGGCCTCCTCTACCCATGAAACCTGCTTGGAAGACTCTTCTCTTCCACTTGTACCTGAATGTAGACTCGCTTTGGATGAGTGATGCTCCCTTTGATCCTATTGACTCCACATGAAGTCAAACTTACTCTAAACTGTCCTGGGATGTTGCTCCTCCCTCCTAGATCATGAGGGCTCACTCTCTTTGAACTATGGCTCCCTGTTGGAAATAGGCCAAAGTGGAAAGAAGGATGATCATGGGAAAGAAAGTGTGCACAAATAGAATTAATAGTTGGAAGGTAACACAGCACATGCGCATGCAAGAAAGCATGCACAAGGAAAGCAATAGCTAGAGGAAGAACAACACGCATGCATGGGAGGAAGACCTAACGTCAGTAGGGTTAGGGTTTTGGTAATACATTTTAAATGGATGAAGAGTCTAATATATATAAATAGAGATATGCAGGTATCAGATAGAGGTTGGTTCACCTTTGTATTAGTTCATCTTTTGTAATGTCCTATCATAGCTATGTACGAGTTGATGCGTTATGTAAAGCTACTAGGAACCATTTTTGTAAGTTTTTGAGCTAAGAATAGAGAATGGAAGGAAGATCTAAGGATTAGATCGCAGGCCGTGGAGCCTGGTGTGATCTAGTTCGCCTCATACAGATCTTACCCATCTGAGGGAATTGTAAGCGCATGGCACTGGAGATGCAGAACTACCATAATAAAAGAGCCAAGAGCCAAATCTTTGTGGACGTATCCCAAGAGGGGGTGAACCACGGTAATATCTGTGAAATGTTATGAATGCATGTGTATCTTTGTTTTCTTCAAGTAGTTAATTGTTATTCTGAATGAATGAGTTAATACATTGTTTTGGACTTCGATTGTGTTGTTTGGAAAATAAACTATGAAATATAGATGCACACCCATGAGTAATAGTAGATTGCAATCATGATTCGTAGTATATGGATTGTAATAATAAACCCCTATCTCATACTCATTCCTAGGTCATAAACACCTGATTCTTACAGCCACCCATTTAAAGCTATCTCAGGTGAGACTAAGCAGTGCACTCTGTGTACTGTGTTGCCTTCTGGTTTACCAGGAGGGTCGATAGGCCGAAGTAGTTTGGTGCACTGCATGTAGGATGGAAGGACACCAAAAGAACAAATGCACAATATCCGCGTAGATATGGAAACAAGCATGAGAAATCCGCTACCACATGGAGGACTATGGTGCGAAATAGGAAAGAAACTAAGTCATGACCCTTATCACTGCACAATCATGCAGAAATACCAGATAGTTCCAAAGAATTCATATTGCACCTTTTGTAAGTCAGTGGGCCATGGTGAAAAATATTTCATAACTATGGAGCTGATGCGGGAAATAACATTAGATGCATACAGGGTACAGGCCGAAATGATGACTGGCAAGTAGTGCCACAGTTCAATCAAGCCCCAGTTCCATAAAACACTGCACAGCAGCAGTACAATATTGTGCAGCAACCATACAATCATGTGTAGTCGCAGTATAACCCAACACATCCCAGTAAAATACCATGCAGTATAATCAGGCACCATAGTATAATGCACCGAGAAGTGACTGAGCAGGCTACCGAGGAGGAGGATGAGCGAGAGGAGGTTTTGGATGTGGTAGAGGACCAGTCACATGTCACAATTGTCAGCAACCGAAACATTATGCATGGGAATGTCCACTTCCACCAGCAACTTGTATGTATTGCCATGCATCGGACCATGATAAAGAGGAATGTCCGACACTACTAGTAAAGATTCAGGAAAAGAAAAATCAGAACAATCAGAATGTCCAGTGGATTTCAGCCGAAGCAAGGGATGACGGATGAAATATCAATATAGTCACTTGTGGAGGAACGAAAACAAGAAATGATGCAGTTTGATAGGAACCAGCACAAAACCAATGGGTAAAGAAGAACACTAAACCAAGAAAGCAGTTCGACGTGCCAAAAGAAAAGGAGACCTTTAAGGAAGCCAAACAAGAATTTCAGAAGGAGGACACAACCCCGACTTTAACTGTGAAACCATTCAAGGAATCCCTAGAATACGAGATGTCGCCATCACTAGATCATACCAAGGGAATGTAGCCCAAGGGATAAGTAAGTATGATCAAAGGCTTTTTGAAATCATGCGTGAAAGTATTAAGTGATCCTTTATCTATGAAAATATTGCAAAACATACTAGAGAAATGTAGCAGGGAGACGGAAGAAAAACTAGAACCAAAAATCGTCAACCACCTACACACAAAAAGAAGAACAAGTAGGGAATTTAGACTAAATGCTAAATTTGTGGATTTCAATCTGGGATACATTACACTATGCCTAGGATCCAAAGTGAATGTGCTACCAAATAAGACCTGGAAATGTATGGGAGAACCCACACTGGGATACTCAAATGTCCAATTAAATCTAGCAAATCAGCATAGAGTCCTACCAATAGGTAGATTGAAAGGAGTGATAGTAGATATTGATGGAGTACGCACTAAAGAAGACTTTGAATTCATTCAAATAGTGGAAGGCATAAAACCTTGCCTGGCACTACTTGGTCTGGATTGGGAGTTTGACCACCATACCATAATCAATTTGAAAACCAGGAAAATGACATTTGAATCTGTAGAATACAAGGTCATAGCACCACTAGATCCATTGGAAGGGGAGAGGTTCGTAGAAACCACTTGCCTGGACTTAAAGGAGATCGACTAGATGTATAGAATAATTGCACATGATGAGGATTACGTAAACCAATTACAAATGGGGTACTCAGTTGATGGAGCATTACTTCATGCGCAACAGACTAAGACATCAGGTTAGAAAACTAGCAGCAGAGACTACATGAAGTATCCACAAGAAGATGTGCAAGAATAGACCATGCAGTAAGATGGGTAGGCATAGAAATCAGAGAACCACCTAGTTTCCATGGACTAAATGATTTGGAAATATTCTTGACACAATATGAAGATGAAGTATTAGAAAACCAGCGATTGTTAGCACTTGACTTAGCACTTAAGGCCACACCCCCAAGATGGTGGGGCACACATAAAGAGACCATCACAAACTGGTATCAATGTAAGCAACTACTATGCATAAGGTTCGGCGCAAAATAGGGATACAAAAAACAACAAAAATATGACGGACAAGAGGAACTAGAGAAACACTTGGTGAAGTGAAAAACATTGTGGAAAATGACACCACCAGAGGAATGGCCTCATCACTTCATACATACTTAAGAGGGAATACCAGTGAACTGGTATACAGACCAGGAATTGCGCAAAGGAACTACAACATGAAGGACATTGCAACAGAGCTTCACAATCACTTTCTCATTCAAGCATGAGAACACCAACATAGATGCATCCCTCAAACGAATCAGAGGATTAATATTCATCAAAGAACCGGAAACAGAATTTATCACAGAAGAGCAACAGTGGAATAAACAGACAGTCAAGGAACTATTGCCATGTTATCATGTATAGGAGGAAGCACCAGATGAAGGTGACCCAAGCGACATTCAGATCAAAGAAGTAGAAGGAAAAAGATATGTGGAAGGACCACCCATAGAATTAGAAGTCATTTACGCACCAATCAAGGTAAATAAAGTTAACATCGAGACAACTGAGCAGCCCAAAATGGCAAACATTGGAGACTACTGGGATGAGAAAATAGTAGAAAGAATCACATATTTTTGCGCGAATATAGCGACCTTTTTCCCACCAAATTTATAGAGATGAAGGGTATAGCCAAAGAACTATGAGAAATGAAGATACCACTCAGACTTGAAGTGAGACCCATTAGATAATGACCCTATAGACTAAAACCCATATATAAACAAAAATTTAAATATGAGATCGATCGGATGCTCGAAGTTGCCATCATCAAACCAGTTGAGGAATCAGAATGGATAATCTCGATGGTAGTACAGGACAAGAAACAAGGAAGAGGGATCGGGATATGCATCGACTTGAGGAATTTGAACGATGCATGCCTACACAACCCATTCCGGACACCATTCACGGATGAAGTGTTAGAGAATGTGGGGGGACATGAAGCTTACTCATTCATTGATGGATTCTCAGACTACCATCAGATTAATATAGCACATAAGGACAGACACAAGACCACGTTTGCGACTGAATGGGGATCTTATCAGTACATAGTCATGTTGTTTGAACTGAAGAATGCACCCACAATATTCTCCAGAGTGGTCATCACAGCACTTAAGGAATTCATCCATCAGTTCCTTGAAGTATACCTGGATGACTGGATAGTTTATAGTCTATTGAAAAACCATGTATAAGTTTTATGACTGATGTTAGAGAGATGTAGACAATGCCAAATATCATTGAACATCAAGAAATGCATATTTGGAACACCGTTCGGGATAATATTGGGCCATATTGTTAGCAATATTTCTTGTAAGGGGGCTAGAATGCAAAAGAATTGGTTAAAAACCCACTTGTCCTAAGTTTTGAATGCTAATGCGTCGGTGGTAAGTGACAATCAAGTCCGAGCGGCAGCGATTTGCGTGCTCGGATCAATGGCACATATGGGATTTCGAACCCCCCTGCCTTTCTACCTTTAAGAGGAGGGGGGGGGTCTGGAATCGGGGGTGCATCTCTTCAACGGTCCAAATCAACACGCCCGGATCAACGGCGATAAAGGCAATTCCGGACCCCCCCTTCTTTTCTACCTTTAAGCAGAGGGGGGGGGTCCAGAATTGGGCGCACAGCTTTCCAACGGCCAAGATTAGCGCGCCCAGATCAACGGTGCTTGGACAATCCCGTCCTTCTCAGCTGCTCAATGTTTAGCCTGCATGGGCCCTTCTCCCGTCATGTCATCTTCCAAAACCACCTTTCTCCTGCTGCCGCGTGTCATCCATCCGCCTCCCCTCTTTGGTCCGCGTGGTCCTCCTTCCTTCTCATCATCCACTCTTCGCTTGCCATGTGTCCCACTCCTTTCCACGTTAGTCTCTCTCCAAAGAGCAAGTCCATTGTCTCTCGTCTTCCCCCCCTTCCGCCTATTGTCTTCCACCATGTGTCGTCCTTTGTCGCCCTTCTCACACCTCGCCACTTCTTTCACGCCCTCATAGTCCAACGCCACCACTCCTGTCCTGTTCCCCATTATTCGCGCTAGCCTCCATGCCTATTCATCAAGCCATTCAGTTATTCCAGGTGGTAGTGCGAGGAGTCTTCCATATCCCAAAGTGTTGAGTTGGCCAGGTTGTCCTCAATCCCCATGAAGCAGTTATTGAGGCAGTTGGTGGTGGTTAGACATCGTCTCCGCCATAATGGGAAATTCTGGCAATGAATTAAAGGCACATCGATTCGCCGATGAAACTGTTAGAAGATCGATCGCGTCTGCCATAAGTTGCATGACCATTCAAAGATTGCAGCTGCAGATTGTCAGAAGCCATGCAGATGCAAGGCTTTTAATGCTATGTCTCGATTTTGTTGTTGTTGCTAGTTTGAGTATATGAAGGCGTTTTCTCCATTTTTGTATCTATCGATGGTAGAGCTGAGCTCCCGATTGTAAAAGTTTCAACAACCATTCTGGTTTCCTGGTTATGCCTCTGTGTTTGAGATTTCTTGTTTTATGACAAACAGTTCTCCTTTTCCATCTATGTTTCGTCTCATGCCAGAGAGTTCATGATTGAATGATTCGTGTGGATTGTTGCATTTATGTTATGATAAAGGATTTGTTGTGACATTATTGTATTCTCTGGTCTCCTGTGTTTGAATGTAAAAGGATCTTGCGTTCGGATGCTTTCTTCTCCAGTCTATCACAAACCCGATGTATATGATAGACCTTTGCATTCTTCGCATGCAAGTCTTCCCTCTACTCGCCCTTTATTGCAACTCACTGTTTGAAGTTTATCAAGACCTCACTCGTTCATGCATACCCGCCCTAGTTTTAGAGTTGAGACGATATTGTTCTGAGTTTACTTCCATTTGATCACCTCTTTAAAACAAATTGTGACATTAAACTGATGGGTTTCAGGCTCTGCTCCTGCAAGCAATCCAGGAGTGACTTCTGACGCTAACATTTCTGGCGCCGTTGACGGGGACGAAGTTGAATATTTTCCCCGGGATTGAATGACATCAATCAATTGATTCTGAAGGTGCATCAGAAATCAGAACTTGAAGATTGCTACTATGCACCTGGCGACTCCATTGTGACGACTCCACTGTGGCGAACCCGGTGGATTAGTTGTGGCTTCCGGCGGCAGACACACGATGTCCCATCCACAACTGCCTCTGGCTACAACTGAAGAAAATCCGGAGGTGATTCTCAGAAAAGGAAAGTCCCCTCAAGGAGAAATCTTTGCCTCTGAATCAGGTATTTCCCCACCTCCTTCCGTAAAAACTCTATTTTCTTATTCCCAGCTTTCGAGTCGTCCTTCCTCGGAGGTTTCCCGTTTTCTGAACTTCGGGAGTGTTCCTGCTGAGTTTTCTCCTCCTGGTCTAGTATCAGAGGGAGAGATCCTTGTCACTCCCCCCTCCCTGGAAATTGTGCCTCAGTACGGACCTCAGGCCTTAGAAGGTTTCACTACCCCTCCTTTTACTGCTACTGTTACACAGAGAGAAGCAGCCGCACATTCGGGTCCCTTAGCCTTCTCCCTATTTTCTCCATTGTCCCCTTCAAGAACCTCTTTTCTGACATCCCCCGTTCACACTCCTTCTCCTCCAAGTTCTTCTCCACCTAATATCCCTATGGCTGGTACTAATCCCCCTCTGAACAGAATGGACGCCATAGTCACTGCTAGATATGCTCCTTTAATCCTACTCCATCCTATGAATCCTCTCCCTGCTGGAGACTATTTGAAGTACATGCCCAAGTTCACGGGAGAAGGAGACATAAATGTAGAAGAGAACTTGGCTGCTTTCTACAGTTATGCAGACAACTTATAACATTAAAAATGAAGATTTTTGGATGAGAGTCTTTGTCCAGAGCCTGGATGGCGAGGTGAGGAAATGGTTCAGGGGACTGGCCCCTGGATCTATTGCTGGAATTGAAGCCCTGGATAATGTTTTCCTGAGGCAGTGGGGAGATAGGAAAGATTACATATATTACATGATAGAGTTTGGGTCTCTAAATAAGATGGAAGGAGAGTCTGTCTCTGACTTCTCCAAAAAATTCAATAAAATGTATAACAAGATTCCTATAGAGGTAAAGCCCTCTGAAGCCTCTGCTCAAATTTCCTACGCTGGTGCATTCGACCCTGATTTATGTCTGCTATTGAGAGAAAGAAGAGCCACTTCCTTAGCTCAAATTCAAGATGCAGCTATAGAAGTGGAATCCAACATATTAGCAGCTGACAGACTGAGGAACAAGGCCGATGCAGACAAAAGAAAAGGAAAGTCCAAAGCCTCGACTTCTGGCCCATCGTTGCCCCACACTCAAGTGAATGAGCTGACCTAGGTGATGAAATTTCTGAAAGAAGAGATGGAGAGATTGAAGACGGAAAGGAGGAAAGCATATAAGGGCCCTCAGAACACTGAGAACAAAGGAGGTTTCAGAAGGCCAAATAATTTTTCTCCTCCAACTATGCATAGAGAGAAGGCAAGAGACAGAGACGACCTAAGAATTCAGGCTCCCTTTCAGAACAATTTTGTGGCTGATGAAGAAGAAGGGGAAACAGATGAGCCTGAGCCTAAAATCCACTGCTTAGAAGTCACTCCCCCTTTCCCTCACCTGACCCAATCATCATACGAGGAGTCTCTCGTGAACAGTCAGCTAAACGAATTGAGCAAGGGAGACAAGGTTAGCAGTGGTCAAGGCAGGTATAACCTGAGATCTGACAAAAAGGCAGCATTACCTGATGTTCCGGAGCAGTCCACTAGAGAAGAGAAGCCTGTTAATGAGGTAGCAGACAGTCACAGAGGTAAGAAGGCCCAACCCCTCTCTCCCATTGTCCAAAATCATGTTCTTGAAATTAGAGAAATTCCAAAGCTTACATCTTCCTTTAATTTCGAGCATGAGATTCAAAATATCAGGATCCCTGTGCCCCTCACCGAGCTAATTAAACATGGTGAATTCAAAAAGCACTTCTCTGACCTTTTGAAATCTGAAGCCTCATGCCCTTCCATAGAATTCATAAACCTCCAAGATGAAAATCCAACAGTTGTTCTAGGCCCCATGGTAGAAGACAGAGATGACTCATCCCCTCCCTTCTACACCTCCCTAAACATACATGACAAAGTGCTGCACAACTGCTTGATGGATTTAGGGGCTTCTCACAACCTCATGCCCAAAACTGTCATGGAAGAGGTAGGACTGGAAGTCACCCGAGCCTATCATGACCTCTATTCTTTTGACTCCAGGAGAGTGCAATGTTTGGGAGTCATCAAGGACCTGGTAGTCTCTTTGGTTCAGCTGCCCATGAAGAGTATGGTCATGGATATTGTGGTAGTTGATGTTCCCCCCAAGTTTGGCATGCTATTGTCAAGGTCTTGGATTAAGAGACTTGGAGGGACATTACATATGGATCTCACATATGCCACCATTCCAGTCTTTGGAGGGGAACACAGGAGATTGTACAAAGAAGCCCAGCTAGCCTACATTGTCAGTGATGAAGCAAACCCCACTAATCACCCCATCTTTGCACTTGACACTGACTTAGGGTCTAGTTTGTTACAGGTCACTAAGATCCCTGAGGCCCCCTTACAAATCAGAAAATAGCCCATTCTCAATCAGGAGATGCCTCCTCCAACCACCTCTATTTTAAAGATGTTCTTTGATGGAGCTTCCTCCAGTATGGGTGCTGGTGCCAGGGTATTATTCATATACCCTTCTCAAGAGACCATATCTCTGTCATACAAGCTGGAATTTGAAGTCACCAACAACGTGGCAAAGTATGAAGCTCTGGTTTTGGTATTAAGAGCTGCAAAGGAAATGGGAATTGAGGAGATGGATGTGTTTGGAGATGTAGAATTGATTGTCTAGCAGGTCAAAAACGTCTATCAGGCCAAGCACCCTCGACTCAAGAATTACAAGAACGAGGTATGGGACCTAGTTGATAATTCCTTCTTGTCTTTCAACATCTCTTTCATTCCAAGGGAAGAAAATGCTCCAACTGACTTTTTAGCTTTCACAGCTAGTTTGCTCAAAGTTCCTGCGCTACCCACTGTCAGATCTGATGTTGAAATAAAATACAGACCCTCTGTACCAGACAATGTCAAGCATTGGAAGGTATTTGAGGATGATCAGGAGATCGAAAAGTTTCTTCAATCTGTTGATGATTTTTCTGCATTGCACATAGATGAGGACCCTGACATGGAAGATGACCATCACCCTGGGGAGTTTTTGAATAAAATTTCTGACCACCAGATTATTCAGCTACCAAGCAATCACATACAGAAAGGACTAATCCCATTAGAAAGTTTGTTTGAAGGGAATGATGTGGCAATAAAGGGTAGAGTTTCAGGTGATGATGCTAACACAGCTGAGTGCAACATAGACACACCAGAGGAGCCCAAGTTTGTCAAGTTATCGAGGAGCTTGACCGAGGAACAGAGGGCCGAATACACTGAGTTGCTAAGGGAGTTTGTTGATGTGTTTGCATGGACCTACAAAGACCTCAATACATATGACACATCAGTCATTGAGCATAAGATCCCACTAAAAGCAGAAGCTAAGCCATTCAAGCAGAAGCTGAGACAGATAAATCCCATGCTGCTACCTGTCATGGAGAAGGAAGTGAAGAAGCTGCTAGATGCCCAAATCATTATCCCCCTGAGATATTCCGACTGGGTGGCCAATTTGGTCCCAGTGAGGAAGAAGAATGGAGAAATCAGACTCTCTGTCGATTTCAGGAACCTGAACAGAAGTTCAAGGAAGGACAATTATCCCCTGCCCAACATGGAGCACATATTGCAGAAGGTCACCGGTGCTTCCAGAATATCCATGATTGATGGCTTTTCTGGTTACAATCAGATATCAGTCATGCCTGAGGACAGGGAAAAGACAACCTTCACCACTCCTTGGGGCACATTCATGTATGCCAAAATGCCTTTCGGATTGATGAATGCGGGAGCCACATTTCAGTGAGCTATGGACATAGCCTTCATCGGGGAAAAAGATAAGTTTGTGGTGATTTACCTAGATGACATAACAGTTTTTTCCAAGACTAATAAAGAGCACTGCTACCACTTGAAGAAGGTTTTCCAGAAGTGTCGGAGGTATGGCCTATATTTAAACCCTAAGAAGTCATTGTTTGATATGAAAGAGGGAAAGCTATTAGGCCATATAGTATCAGAAGAGGGAGTGAGAATTGATCCTGGCAGGGTAGAAGCTCTTCAGACCCTGTCACTTCCCAGATCTAAGAAGGAAGTCCAGGCCTTTTTGGGGAAGATAAATTTTCTGAGGAGATTTGTTTCAAATTTTGTTGAGTTGGTGAAACACATCATAGTCATGCTCAAGAAGGGGAATGAAGTAAAATGGACCTCTGAACCAAGGGAATCTTTTGCCCAAATAAAGAAGGCGTTGACTGAGGCACCTGTGCTAATCAGTTCTGATTATTCCAAAGATTTTCTGATATTTTATTTTGCTTCTTGTGATACAGTAGCAGCAGTCTTATTGCAGAAAAATGATCAAGGGCAAGAGAAGCCTATTGCCTTCTTTAGCAAGGCATTGAGAGATGTAGAACTCCGATACGATATCATGGAAAAGCAGGCCTATGCCCTGGTGAAGGCTCTTAAAGCTTTCAGAGTCTATGTATTGCACTCAAAAATCACTACATATGTCCCTTCAACCTCTGTGAAGGGCATTCTTATACAACCTAACATAGATGGGAGGAGAGGTAAATGGATCGCCAAGATCCTAGAGTTTGATCTGGAGATTAAGCCCACCATGCTGATAAAGGGGAAGGGTTTAGCCAAGTTGCTGGTTGAATCCAACTGTAAGGCCTTAGGAATTAAATTCATCAATGAGCAAGCTGAGCCATCCAACAAGAGTTCCCAAAGAGATTTACCACTAGCAGCATGCGCCTGGTACAAGGATATCTTGTATTTTCTGCAAGAATTGAGGCCTCCTGATGGAATGGAAAAAAACAAAGCAAGAGCTTTAAAGCTCAAAGCGGTCAGATATTGCCTCATTGACCAAGCTTTGTACTGGAAAGACCCCTTGGGGGTATTACTAAGGTGTCTGAACCCGCAGCAAGCCCAGAAGGTTATGTTCGATTTCCATAGCGGTCTCTGTGGAGGTCATCATTTTTGGAAGACCACAGCTCACAAGATCCTTCGGGCTGGATACTACTGGCCCACCTTATTTCCTGATGTCTGCAGGGAAATCAGAGCCTGCATTAAATGCCAAAAATTCTCAGGAAAGCAGCAGCTCAAATCCCTGCCATTAAATCCTGTGGTAGTTTCGGCACCCTTTCAGCAGTGGGGATTGGACTTCATCAGGGAAATTCATCCCCCCTCAAGTGGCCAGCACCGATGGATTCTGACAGCAACCGACTATTTCACCAAATGGATAGAAGTTGTCCCTACCAAAATCACTTCTCACAAAGTGATTATCAGCTTCCTGGAAGATATCATAGCTAGATTTGGCTGCCCTAGCAAAATTGTCACTGATAATGCCTCCTCCTTTCGGTCTGAGCCTCTGGTCAAGTTCTGTGGACAGATCGAGATTTCACTGATTCACTCTACTCCCTATTATCCTCAAGGGAACGGATTGGCGAAGTCCTCCAATAAAAGTCTGATCAAGCTCATTAAGAAGCTGTTGGAGGACAATAAAAGGGCCTGGGACTCAAAGCTCAAATTTGCTCTTTGGGCTGATCGGGTGACAACCAAGAAATCCCTGGGCATCCCACCTTTCCAACTTGTTTATGGAATGGATTTCATTTTCCCCACTCAGCTCGCCTTATCTGTAGCAAATTTCATCCAGGACTTCGAAGGAGAGCCTAACCATGTGGTCAGAAGGATTCATTAGATGGTGGAAGTTCAGCAGATTAGAGAACAGGTCATGAACAGGGCCTACAATCATCAGCAGAAGATCAAGCAGGCTTTTGACAAGAAGAGCAAAAAGAAGGAGTTCGAGCAAGGTGATCTGGTGCTCAAATGGAATGCACCCAGGCAGGAAAAGGGCAAACACAATATATTTGATGCCCTCTGGTTCGGGCCTTTCAAGATCCTTGAAGTATTTGCAAACAACACTTACAGGTTGTAGGATCTAGAAGGAAAAGAATCTTTTAGCAGCCCAGTCAATGGGCATTTCTTAAAAAAATGTTTTTTGTGAGCCGCAATGGGCTCTTTTGTTTTGTTTTGTAAATATTGTTTTTGTTTTTGTTTTCGGCCTAATAAATGACTCCATAGCCCAACAGCAAAGGCACTGAATCTGCAAAAGTGTTCTTAGAGCATCACAGGGACGACTCTATCCCTCATGGAGCCAAATGTTAGCGATATTTCTTATAAGGGGGCTAGAATGCAAAAGAATGGGTTAAAAACCCACTTGTCCTAAGTTTTGAATGCTAATGCGCTCGTGGTAAGTGACAAGCAAGTCCGATCGACAGCGATTCACACGCCTGGATCAACGACGCGTATGGGATTCTGGACCCCCCCCCCCCCCCCCCCCCTGCTTTTCTACCTTTAAGCAGAGGGGGGGGGGGTGGAATTGGGTGCGCATCTTTCCAACAGCCAAGATTAGCATGCCCAGATCAACAATGCTTGGACAATCCCGTCCTTCTCAGCTGCTCAGTGTTTAGCCTACGTGGGCCCTTCTCCCATCATGTCATCTTCCAGAACCACCTTTCTCCTACTACTGTGTGTCATCCATCCGCCTCCCCTCTTTGGTCCGTGTGGTCCTCCTTCCTTCTCATCATCCACTCGTCGCTTTCCATGTGTCCCACTCCTTTCCATGTCAGTCTCTCTCCAAAGAGCAAGTCCATTATCTCTTGTCTTCCCCCCCTTCTGCCTGTTGTCTTCCGCCATGTTCCGTCCTCTGTGGCCCTTCTCACACCTCGCCAATTCTTTCACACCCTCATAGTCCGACGCCACCACTCCTTTCCTGCGCCCCATTCTTCGCACTGGCCTCCACTCCTATTCATCAAGCCATTCAGTTATTCCAGGTGGCAGCGTGAGGAGTCTTCCATATTCCAAAGTGCTGAGTTGCCCAGGTCGTCCTCAATCCCCATGAAGCAGTTATTGAGGCGGTTGGTGGTGGTTAGACATTGTCTCCACCATAATGGGAAAGTCCGTCAATGAATTAAAGGCACGTCAATTCACCGATGAAACTGTCAGAAGATCGATCGCGTCTTCCATAAGTTGCACGACCATTCAAAGATTGTGGCTGCAGATTGTCAGAAGCCATGCAGACACAAGGCTTTTAATGCTATGTCTCAATTTTGTTGTTGTTGCTAGTTTGAGTATATGAAGGCGTTTTCACCATTTTTGTATCTATCGATGGTAGAGTTGAGCTCCCGATTGTAAAAGTTTCAACAACTATTCTGGTTTTCTGGTTATGCCTCTGTGTTTGAGATTTCTTGTTTTATGACAAATAGTTCTCCTTTTCCATCTATGTTTCGTCTCATGCTAGAGAGTTCATTATTGAATGATTCACGTGGATTGTTACAGTTATGTTATGATAAAGGATTTGTTGTGACATTATTGTAATCTCTAGTCTCCTGTGTTTGAATGTAAAAGGATCTTGCGTTCGAATGCTTTCTTCTCCAGTCTGTTACAAACCTGATGTTTATGATAGACCTTTGCATTCTTCTCATGCAATTCTTCCCTCTACTCGCCCTTTATTGCAACTCATTGTTTGAATTTTATCAAGACCTCACTCGTTCATGCATACCCGGCCTAGTTTCAGAGTTGAGATGATCTTGTTCTAAGTTTACTTCCATTTGATCACCTCTTTAAAACAAATCGTGACATTAAACTGATGGGTGTCAGGCTCTGCTCCTGCAAGCAATCCAGGAGTGACTTCTGACGCTAACACATATAGTATGCAAATAAGGCTTGTTAGTGGCTCCGGCCAAGATCGTCGTCATTGTTAACTTACCAGCACCAAAAACAGTCTGACAGCTAAGAGAAACCTTAGGCCACACAGGATACTACAGAAATTTCATCAAAGGGTATGCACAGATCACAACCCTAATGGAAAAAATGTTAAGGAAGGATACAAAGTATCAATGGAAAGATGAGTGTCAACATGATCTGGATACTTTGAAGGAAAAGATGGTTACCGCACCAATATTAGTATTTCCAGACTCGGAAAAGACACTCCATGTGCATGTAGATGTAGCAGTGATAGCACTGGGAGCTATCTTAGCACAGCCAGGAGCAGGAGACTTGTATCACCCGATAGCGTCTGCAAGAAGAAATTTATCAGACTCAGAAGAGAATTATAACACGACAGAAAGAGAAGGCCTAGCCATGGCCTATGCACTATAGAAGTTCAAAAATTACCTATTGAGAAAACACTTTAAGATGTTTACAGATCACTCATCCATGAAATACCTAGTCAACAAGCTAGTGTTGGGGGGGAGAATCTGTCGATGGTTATTGCTATTTCAAGAATTTGATTTTGAAGTAATAGTCAAACTAGAAAAACTAAATGCAAGCCTTGACCACCTGTCCAGGGTCACAAATGGTAAAGAACCTACGAATTTAGAAGAAAAAATTCTCGATGCACAGTTATTCTCAATAAATATTGTTGATGACTACTTCACAAAGATCATCCAGTACTTGAGCACAGGTACTACATCGCAAGAATATACCACCGCATAGAAGAAGAACCTGGTAATCCGCGCAGCCGACTATCAATTGATCGTAGGACACCTACACAATATGGGCGCAAACAGCATCTTGCAAAGGTACGTATTAGAGAACGAATGACCAAGAATTTTAGCAGAATCCCACGAGGGAATCGCAGGAGAGCATTATGCAGGAAAAGCTACCGCACATAAGGTACTACGCATGGGACTATGGTGGCCAATAATTCACAGGGACTTGAAAGAGTACTGTCAAGGATGCGATGTCTATAAAAGGGTAGGCAAACCCAACAGAAGGGATGAGATGCCACTACGACCAAAAGTAACATTACAGACATTTGACAAATGGGAAATAGACTTTGTAGGACCAATTAACCCACCAGCCAAAAGAACAGGGGCAAGATACATTATCACCATGATGGACTACCTAACAAGATGGGTGGAAGTCACACCAGTAAAATATTTCAATGAAGAGACAGTTGCACACTTCTTGTTTAAACAAATCATCACTAGATTTGGGTGCCCAAGAGTTTTGATGAGCGACCAAGGCACACACTTCATAAACAGCACCATCCGCGTGTTGACTGGAGTGTTTCAAGTTCATCACCAGAAGAGCACACCATATCACCCACAGGCAAATGGCACAATAGAAGCCTTCAACAAAATTTTGGAGAATGCACTGACAAAGATCTGTAACGTCAACAGAGACGACTGGGACCTCAAAGTACCAACAGTATTATGGGTGTATAGGACCACATGAAAAAATTTGACAAGAAACACACCATTCAAACTAGTCTATGGCCAAGAAGCAGTAGTGCCATTAGAATTTTTAGTACCTAACTTACCCGTGGCAGCTATCACATAGATGACAGAAGGAGGTGCAGTACAGGAAAGAATGAATCAGTTATTTTCAATGGAGGAAGACCCCATCCTGGAAAGATTCCATCAACAAGTGTATAAAGCAAGAGAAAAATCTTGGCACGATCAACACATCAAGAAGAAAAGTTTGAGGAAGGAGATCTAGTATTTCTCTACGACAGCAAATCGTTTCAGCACCTGGGGAAGCTTAGAATGCATTGGTTAGGACCACACGAGGTAAAATTTGTCACAGATAGAGGAGATGTACAGTTAAGAGATTTAGCAGGCGCAGACCTCCGAGGAATGATTAATGGGAGCCGACTAAAGTTGTACAAGGATAGTCGACCACACACCGCGCAGTAAAAAAAATAAATAAAATAAAAAAATAAAAAATAAAAGGAAACAAGACTAAAAAGCATGCAGCACGCCAGAGATAGAAGGCCACAGGATGTTCAAAGAAAAAATTAGGCAAAGTCATGAACAATGGTTACATACAGAGGGAAAATAAGTGGGAAACGGAAAGTCATCAAAAGCAGTATGACAGGACAGCACTAAGTGGAATTAAAGCACAACAAGGACCGATGGGACATCACATTAAACACACCAACAGAAAACGGAAAAGAAAATGTAATGGAAAGTACAAAACTGTCACAGATGCATTGAACCCACTGTTATGATGCATTAAACGCATAATGGAGGAAGCATCTTAGACAAGCTTTGTGCAAGCCCATACAACACGTGATCATGGGAGCAACTAGTATATTCATGAAAGGAAAACAGAGAGAGAGTAATAGCAGCCATAACGAATAGAGCGAGAAAACAAAGCTCACTGAAGTTATTCGAACTCAACAAACATTCAATAGCCACCACTATGGAACCAATGAAGCCAGTAGAAGAAAACTAGACAGTGAGACCGACCAGGGTTCAAACTAGGTCACGAGGATCGTTGGAAGAGAATGAATAGCAGTAGCTGAAGATCATTGACATTGAAAAAATCCCATCCCCAGAGAGGATATCGGTAAACTCCACACTGATACTGGAAGAGATTCAGCAGCCACAAGCAGAGGCCATGAAAGTGAATACGCCAACAGCAGTGCAGGAGCCTCAAAACAAGGAAGTGGAAACCCAACAAGAAGTGCAGCCAAAAAACACTAAAGCATCCCTGGAGTTTAATGGAACGACACAAAATCTGGAAGCAGCAGTGCAACCAGACGAGTCGCAAATGACCATCTCAGGTCAACCATCAAATGAGACCACTGCAAATTCCTCGGCTTGGCCAGAATGGCTGATGGGGGAACAACCGGAAGTTGTTGGAACTTCGAACTAGCCAACACAATAGGAAGACAAAGTTTAGATACCGAGCTCACCCTACAAGAAACCTGCAGCAAAAATTGTTCTACCACACATACTAGCTGGAGTACATGTAGAACCGGAGCTACTGGGTCACATCGGGAAGCTCAAGTATTCCAACCATGATGTATCAGATGAAACCAAGTTCTAGAAACTTGCACATAGGGTCTTTATGCATACAATAGCTAGAAACCAACTTGGAGAAATGATTATCCAGCCACACCAGTGGGCAGCTAGGCTAGACAGGACAGGAATCTTAGGTTTGCTAAAGCTACCAAATTTTGGCAGGGCCTAGTACGTGATAGCATGCATCAAGAAGTTGTTAGCAGTCACACATGGAGGGGACATATGGTTGGACAAACCTGTCCCCATAATTGTTGAGCTTATCGCACAAATCACAGGGTTACCAACCCGAGGTATGGATCTCGCATTGATTCTGGACAACAAATCCAAGGAAAAAGTATTGGCAAAAGAAAGGAAGAAGAAATATGGAAACGCTGGAGGAACGAGGGGTATCGTGATCAAACGAATCAACATTGCAGCTACACAATTGGGTGCAAATATCCTAGACTGCAAATTGCTTAGAAAATGTCGCAAAGATGAAGTACGAGCAAGATTCATTGAAGCTGCAGCTCAGTGCACAGAAGGCACCTCTATGAGTTGGGTTTCATATCTATTGAGATTATTTCAAAAGGACTGCAAGGATGCGTAGGACCTAGGCATAGAGTTCCATTACTCATGGTTGATCACCCTCATAGCCTTCATGGGATGGCAAGAACTAGGTTATGTAATTTTTTGTACCAGACCACAGCCAGTAGGAGCAAGATACCTATTACTGAGATCCGGGCCACAGACCAGGCATAAGAGGGAGAATGGAATCATATTTGAAGAATACCTACAAGATATATAGGAAGCTATCAGCTGATCATTAAGAATAACACCAGAGGCTATCGCGCGATATGCGGACATCGCCAACTTTCAGGCCACATGCCAAACAATGTGGATACAACCAAGGCAGGATCCAGATAAACAATGGCTCCAGATGCACTACTACATCACTAAGGGTGATATCAACATGGTCATCAGTGAATGTCCCAATGAATAGAGGATCCCAACCATTACCCGGGAAGTACTGGAAACAACAATAGAAGGAGAGGTAGAACAAGCGGAAACGTAGCCTTCGGAAATCCAAGTGCCCAAGAAGCCACGAATGCACCAAGGTAGGCTGACTCAGATAAATGAAGGGTCAAAGCAGAAAGGGACCCGAAGGGGAAGAAAGAGACTACACAGCTGACCAACAGATAGTCGAAACAAGCTAAGGGAGCGCAAGAGACCACCCCAAACCCCATCACATAGGAACCAGGGGGAAATAAGAGACCAGTCGTGTAGGAAGGAAGTGTGTGCAAGAAATCAAAGGTGAAACAAGCATCGCCAGACTATACGATCATGGAGGATGATGGGGAAATGATCACCAGAATGGTCCAGAATTTACTAGCAGAAGATTTCGATCATGTAGCACACCACAAGGATAAACTGCAAAAAGAGATGACAGAAATGGGACAGTTCCTCAAGAAATTGGGGGAAGCACAAACAGCAAGCAGCAGCAAAGGCATAGAGCCACTAATAATGCAAACCAAAGAAAGAGTGGAGGTAGAAGAACGAGACCCAGTCCACTCCATGCCACATGCAAACGCAACAATTTACATCAAACCTAGCATGTTGTGCATTAATGAAATCATGGGGTAGACACTCTTGAAGGATTTGGACCACATCCAATTGGTCTTGACATGGATGCCATCAAGGGAACTACACAAATTGTAGGTTAGCATCGACCACGAAGTACAGTCTCGTGCACAAAAAAACTTAGCCAAGCTACAACAAGCAACAAAAAAGTGGGAGGCGTTGGAAAAAGTCTGTAGGAAGGCCAAGCTCAAAACTCGAGAGGAAAAATAACGCAGGAATGAACTGGAACGAAGAGTGGGAGGATTTTTTGAGAAAGTCCCAAGCACCACACAAGGGAATGAACTCCCAGTAGCAGGAAATATTGACCAGATTGCACAAGCAATTGATCAATATCAGAAGGAGATTGAGAATCTCCGCGAACAGTTCACACCAACCACTCCACCAATAGTGAAGGAGCAAAGGAATCAGGAAGCAATAAAACAGCTACAGGAGATGGAACAGCAGGTTAGCATAGTAGCTGAATTGCTCGATAAAGTGACGCAACTTTGGAGAAGGTTAGAGGAGGACCCACAGGTCCAATGCTGGGACAAGGAAGAGGAAAGGATCAATGCAATGATCCAAGAACTCAAACAAAGGAAAAATACCATACCAATCCCATAATGATTCAAAGGGACGTAGGAGATGAAGAAGATGCAGGCAAAACTTATCACTACACAAACACAAAAACAGGAGCGTCAGGCTCAAATAGAGCCACTACAAGAATGGATAGAAGAAATACTCACACAGGCAGAAGGAGTTAAAACACAGATAGCACAGATCCAGGCTGGATGTGTAGGATTGTTGAGAAATGAAGTGGCAATTCAATTAGTAGACACCATCAAGGAGAATATTGTGCATGCATTGACAAAAGCAGCAGAGCTCAAGGAAAAGTTCCATATGATCACCAAGGAGATCGAAGAAGCTCATAAGGATTAGGTGACTCAGGACGAGTCACATATCAATGTTGGGGGCATGCTGGCACCAGGAGGAAGTGGAAAGAAGGATGATCATGGGAAAGAAAGCATGCAGAAATGGAAGTAACAACTAGAAGGTAACACAGCATCCGCGTATGCAAGAAAGTGTGCACAAAGAAAGTGACAGCTGGAGGAAGAACAACACATGTGCATGGGAGGAAGACCTAACATTGGTAAGGTTAGGGTTTTGGTAATATAGTGTAAATGGCTGAAGAGCCCGATATATATAAATAGAGATACAAAGGTATTAGATAGAGGTTGGTTCGCCTTTGTATTAGTTCAGCTTTTGTAATGTCCTATCATAGCTATGTACGAGTTGATGTGTTATGTAATGCTGCTAGGAACCATTTTTGTAATTTTTTGAGCTAAGAAAGGAGGATAGAAGGAAGATATGAGGATTAGATCAGAAGTTGTGGAGCTTAGTGCGATCTAGTTCACCTCATACAGATCTTACCCATATGAGGGAGTTGTAAGCGCGCGGTGCTGGAGATGCAGAACTACCATAATAAAAGATCCAAGAGCCAAATATTTGTGGACATAGCCCAGAAGGGAGTGAACCACAGTAATATCTGTGTAATGTGATGAATGCATGTATATATTTTTTTTCTTCCAGTAGTTAATTGTTATGTTGAATGAATAAGTTAATACATTGTTTTGGACTTTGATTATGTTGTTCGGGAAATAAACTGAGAAAGATAGATGCACACCCATGACTAATAGTAGATTGCAATCACTATTCATAGTATATTTCTTGTAATAATAAACCCCTATCTCACACTCAATCCTAGGCTGTACACACCTGAGTCTTACAGCCACCCATTTAAAGCTATCCCGGGTGAGACTGCGCAATGCACTCTGTGTACTATGTTGCCTTCTGGTTTACCAGGAGGGTTGATAGTTTTAGAGGATTTGTTGGAAACCCAAAAGAAATGAACCCTAGGTCAATAAATCAAATGGTAGAGGAGAGTAGTAACCAACAAAATGTTATGTGGTCATTTTAGAAGGAACGAGAGAGGATTGAATAGATGAGATAGATTGAACGAGAAAAGAATGAGCGAAACAAGAAGACCAATGAGCCATTAGAACGAAATGTTGAGACCTTGGAACCCCACAAAAATAGAAATCGTAGGTTGGCTAAGAAGTAAAGAGCTAGAGTTTGCATAGAAAGACAATAGAAACCCTAGAATCACACCTCGCAAATACCAAGATAAATACGGGTTTATTGATTTACACGAAGTCTTTTTCTGTGATTTTCCACATCTACTTCAGGAGTGGATACTAAGGTTGAAGGATAACCATGTGAAGAATCGGATCTGATAGCTAGATTGGACTTAGGTACAGATCGAACAGTTACAGCAGGTGAACAACAAATTCACCCCCGCAGTAGAATTTTGGCTTGATAGTATTATGGCAGGTTTCATCACCAAATTTTCACTTGACACAGTGAAGCCATACAGCGTAGCAAAGCAATAATTTCTACGTGGACCTCGAGGAAGGTACATTCAATACTTGTATACTTCTATTAAGATATTACTATATAACAAAGGTGTAATGACAATGGAATCAAACAGCTAAACTTCCTTTCATGCATTGGGGAAGGGGGGAAACACTAACAGAGAGAGGATAAATGGAAGGAGGTGAGGATAAAGGAAAGAAGGAGGAGGAACCCTTGGACCTGATCATGATGGATGACGACCAGCTCAAGTGGATCTTGGCATCATTAGGAATGACGCCTAGCAGAGTACCCTACCAATATAAGGTGAATAACAAGAAGAGAGTTGTAGCCGCGAGGGAAGGCTTGGCGAGCGATGAGGAAGAGGTAGAGGATCTCCGGGCTATAGAGAAGATTGAGGAAATCCTGTGCACAACATAGGAGAGGAAGATGAGAGGCCTAAGAATGAGAGGAGAAGGCAGCCATCCTATCCATATCAATGTCAGTGTGGAACCCATAAACCCATGTGCGACTAATACACCAAAGAGAACACCATCATTTAGACAACCGAAGTTCAGAGGAATTCCGACAGCAAGAAGCACATCTACAGTAGGAAAAACAATGGGAGGATCCAGTTCAGGCAGCACTAGTCAAGTATATACACTGCGCAGAGGAGGAAGTAGTTCAGTATTTATAATGGAAGGACACGATCCCACTATCAGATTACTAGAATTTCGAGGATAAGTAGCAGAAGACCCTAAGAAGCATTCGTTCATTTGTGCAAATATCTAGGAGGAAAAGCAAATCACTGATGAAGATACCAAACTCGTGTAGCTAGCTATTATGCTAAGAGACCATTCACTAGACTGGTACATGAGTCTAGACACAAACAGTGCCCCTGGGATGACGAGGACACTAGCAGACATTAAGAAGCTATTGATTAATGAGTTCGAGAAGCTGAGCTCAGTACATGAACAAGATGGTCGAGATAAGATAGAAACCAAGAGAGTCGACATGGGAGATTGACCAAAGATTCAAGCAACTAAAGGGAAAACTAAAATACCTTATGATCGAGATGCAGCATCGGCACCTATTTGTGAACTCACTACTCCCATGCTTAAAATATCCTTTACGACAATAGAAATTTTAGACGCAGGAAGAGGCTCTACAGATAGCCTTGCAACTAGAAGAGAACCAGTACCAGAAAACAAACCCATCTATTGAGGAATTGAAGGAGGATTTGAAGAGTTTAACGTTTTAGATGAACCAGAATAAAAACAAGGACAAACGATAAGAATTTTGGTGCACCGCATGCAGGATGGAAGGACACCACAAGAACAAATGCCCAACATTCGCGTAGTATATGGCAACAGGTATGGAAAATCCACTATCATAGGGAGGATTATGGTGCGAAATATGTAAGAAACTGGGTCACGACCCTTATCATTTCACAATGATGCATACATACCAGACAGTTCCAAAGAATTCATATTTCACCTTTTGTAACTCAGTGGGCCACGACGACAAAGATTGCAGAACTATGGAGCTGACGTGGGAAAGAACATCAGATGCATATAAGGTACAGGCCGAAATGATGACTGGGCAAGCAACAGCACAGTTCAATCAAGCCCCAGATCCATACAACACTGCGTAGTAGTAGTACAATACTGCACAGCAACCATATAATCACGTGCAGCCACAGTATAACTCGGCACAGCCCCAATATAATACCACACAGTATAATTAGGAACCACAGTATAATTCACTGAGAGGTGACCGAGCAGGCTACCAAAGAGAAGGATGATCCAGAGGAGGTTTCAGACGTGGTAGAGGACCAGTCAGATGTCACAATTGTTAGCAATTGGGACATTATGCATGGGAATGTCCACTTCCACCAGCAACTTGTATGTATTGTCGTGCATCGGACCATGATACAGAGGAATGTCCGACACTACTAGTAAATATTCAGGAAAAGATGAATCAAAACAATCATAATTTCCAGTGGATTTGAGCCAGAGCAAGGGATGACGGACGAAATATCAATATAGTCACTTGTGGAGGAACGAAAATAGGAAATGACACAGTTCGAAAGGAACCAACATAGAACCAATGGGTAAAGAAGAACATTGAACCAAGAAAGAAATTCGATGCACCAAAAGAAAAGGAGACCTTTAAGAAATCTAGACAAGAATTTCAAAAGGAGGACACAGCCCTGACTTCAACTGCGCAACCATTCAAGGAAGACCCAGAATATGAGATGTCGCCATCACTGGATCATACCAATAGAATGCAGCCCAAGGGACAAGTAAGTACGATCAAAGGCTTTTTGCAATCATGCATGAAAGTATTAAGTGATCCTTCATCTATGAAAATATTGCAAAACATACTAGAGAAATGTAGCAGCGAGATGAAAGAAAAACTAGAACCAAAAATCGTCAACCAAGAACCAAAAATCGTCAACCACCTACACACAAGAAGAAGAACAAGTAGGGAATTTAGACTAAATGCTAAAATTGGAGATTTCAATATGGGAGACATTATACTAGACCTAGGATACGAAGTGAATGTGTTACCAAAGAATACCTAGCAATGTATGGGAGAACCCACACTGGGATACTCAAATGTCCAATTAAAACTAGCAAATCAGCATAGAGTCCTACCAATAGGAAGACTAAAAGGACTGACAGTAGATCTTGATGGAGTATGCACTAAAGCAGACTTTGAAGTCATCGAAATAGTGGACGGCACAACACCTTACCCGGCATTGCTTGGTCTAGATTGGGAATTTGACAACCAGACCATAATCAATTTGAAAACCAGGAAAATGACCTTTGAATCCAGAAAATACAGGGTCATAGCACCACTAGATCCATCGGAAGGGGAGAGATTTGTAGAACCCACTTTCCTAGACTTAGAGGATATTGAATAATTGTATAGAACAACTGTGCACGATGATGATTACGTAAACCCAACTGCAAACAGGGTACTCAGTTGTTGGAGCATTACTTCATGCACAACAGATTCAAACACCAGGTTAGAAAACTAGCAGCGAAGACTACACAAAGTATCCACACGAAGATTTGCAAGAATAGACCGCACAGTAAGATGGGTAGGCATAGAAATCAGAGAACCACCCAGTTTCCATGGACTAAATGATTTGGAAACATTCTTGAAACAATATGAAGATGAAGTATTAGAAAACTAGCGACTATTATCACTTGACTTAGCACTTAAGGCCACACCCGCAAGATGGTGGGGCCCACATAAAGAGACCATCACAGACTGGTATCAATGTAAGCGACTACTGTGCATAAGGTTCAGCACAGAATAGGGATACAACAAACAGCAGAAATACAGACTGACAAGAGGCACTAGCGAAACACTTGGCAAAGTGCAAAACACTGTGGAAAATGACACCACCAGAGGAATGGCCTCAACACTTCATACATACTTTAGAGGGAATACCAGTGAACTGGTATACAGACCAGGAATTGCGCAAAGTAACTACAACATGGAGGACATTGCAACAAAACTTCACAATCACTTTCTCATTCGAGCATGAGAACCCCAACATAGATGCATCCCTCAAATGAATCAGAGGAGTAATATTCATCAAAGAACCAGAAATAGAATTTATCATAGAAGAGCAAAAGCATAATAAACAAATAGTCAAGGAACTACTGTCATGTTATCATGTACCGGAAGAAGCACCAGATGAAGATGACCCACACAACATTCAGATCGAAGAAGTAGAAGGAAAAAGAGATGTGGAAGGACCACCCATAGAATCAGAAGTCATTTCTGTGTCAATCAAGATAAAGAAAGTTAACATCGAGACAGTTGAGTATCCCAAATTGACCAGCATTGGAGACTACTGGGATGAGAAAATAGTAGAAAGCCACACATAATTGTTGCATGAATATAGCAACCTTTTTCCCACAATGTTTACAGAGATGAAGGGTATAGTCAGAGAACTGAGCGAAATGAAGATACCACTCAGACCTGAAGTGAGACCTATTAGACAGTGACCCTATAGACTGAACCCCATCTATAAATATAAATTTAAAGATGAGATCGATCGGATGCTCGAAGCTGACATCATCGAACCAATTGAGGAATCGGAATGGATAAGCCTGATGGTAGTACAGGACAAGAAACAAGGAAGAGGGATCATGATATGTGTCAACTTGAGGAAGTTGAATGATGCATGCCTACACGACCCATTCCCTACACCATTCATGGATGAAGTGTTAGAGAATGTGGGGGGACATTAAGTTTACTCATTCACTGATGAATTCTCGGGCTACCATCATATTAAGATAGCACAGGAGGACAGACACAAGACCACGTTTGCAACAGAATGGGGATCTTATTAGTACACAGTCATGTCATTTGGACTAAAGAATGCACCCGCAATATTCTCCAGAGTGGTCATCGTAGCGTTTAAATAATTCATCCATTAGTTCCTCGAAGTATACCTAGATGACTGGACAGTTTATAGTCTATTGAAAAACTATGTAGAATTTTTACAACTAATGTTAGAGATACGTAGACAATGCCAGATATCACTGAACATCAAGAAATGCATATTTGGAACATTGTTTGGGATACTATTGGGCCATATAGTATGCAAACAAGGCTTGTTAGTGGATCTGACAAAGATTGTCATCATTGTTAACTTACTTGCACCAAAAACAATCTGAAAGCTAAGAGAAACCTTAGGGCACACAAGATACTATAGGAAGTTCATCAAAGGGTATATGCAGATCACAGCCCCAATGGAAAAACTGTTAAAGGAAGGATACAAACTATCAATGGAATGATGAGTGTCAAAACGGTTTGAATACTCTTAAGGAAAAGATGGTTACTGCACCAATATTAGTATTTCCAGAATGGGAAAAGACACTCCATGTGCATGTAGATGCATTAGCAATAGCACTGGGATATATCTTAGCATAGCTAGGAGTAGGATACTTGGATCACCCAATAGCGTTCGCAAGCAAAAAGTTATCAGACTTGGAATAGAATTATAACACAACAGAAAGAGAAGGCTTAGCCATAGTCTGTGCACTACAGAAGTTCAGACATTACCTATTGGGAAAACACTTTAAGATGTTTACAGAACACTCAGCCCTGAAATACCTAGTCAACAAGCCAGTGTTGGGGGGGAGAATCTGTTGATGGTTACTATTATTTCAAGAATTTGATTTTGATGTAATAGTTAAACCAGGAAAACTGAATGTAGGCCCTGACCACCTATCCAGGGTCACAAATGGAGAAGAACCTATGAATTTAGAATACAACTTTTCAGATGCACAGTTATTCTCAGTACATATTGTTGATGACCACTTCGCAGAGATCATCCAGTACTTGAGCACAGGTACTACACCGCAAGAATATACCACCACGCAGAAGAAGAACCTAGGAGTCCCTGCAGCCAACTATCAATTGATTGCAAGACACCTATACAAGATGGGCGTAGATAGCATCTTGTGAAGGTACATATTAGAGCATGAACAACCAATAATTCTACCAGAATCCCACGAGGGAATCATAGGAAGGCATTATGCAGGAAAAGCTATCACACAGAAGGTACTACATGCAGGAATATGGTGGCCAACGATTCACAGTGACTAAAAAGAGTACTATCAGGGATGTGAAATCTGTCAAAGGGTAGGCAAACCCAACAGAAGGGATGAGATGCCACTATGACCACAAGTAACATTACAGGCATTTGAAAAATAGGCAATAGACTTTGTGGGACCAATTAACCCACCAGCCAAAAGAACAGGGGAAAGATACATTATCACCATGACGGAAGACCTAACAAGATGGGCAAAAGTTGCACCAGTAAAATATTGCAACGCGGAGAAAGTTTCACACTTCTTGTTTGAACAAGTCATCACTAGATTTGGGTGCCCAATAGTTTTGATGAACGACCAACGCACACTAGAGCACGCGTTGACTGAAGAGTTTGAATTTCATCACCAGAAGAGCACACCATATCACCCACAAGCAAATGGCACAGTAGAAGCCTTCAACAAAATTCTGGAGAACGCACTGAAAAAGATCTGTAATGTCAACAGAGATGATTGGGACCTCAAAGTACCAGCAGTATTATGGGTGTATAGGACCACATGAAAAAATTTGGCAGGGCACACACCATTCAAACTAGTCTATGGCCAAGAAGCAGTAGTGCCATTAGAATTTTTAGTACCCAGCTTACGTGTAGAAGCTATCACATAGATGACAGAATGAGGTGTAGTAAAGGAAAGACTGAATAAGTTATTGTCAATGGAGGAAGACTGCATCCTGGCAGGATTCCTATCAACAGGTGCAGAAAGCAAGAGACAAATCTTGGCACGATCAACACATCAAGAAGAAAATGTTTAAGGAAGGATATCTAGTATTGCTCGACGACAGCAAGTCGTTTCAGCACCCGGGGAAGCTCAAAATGCATTGGTTAGGACCATATGAGGTAAAATCTGTCACAGATGGAGGAGATGTATAGTTAAGAGATTTAGCAGGCATAGACCTCTGAGGAATTATTAATGGGAGCCAATTGAAGTTGTACAAGGACATTAGACCACCCACTGCGCAGTAAAAAAAAAACAAAAAACAAAAAGGAAACAAGACTAAAAAGCACGTAGGACACCAGAGATAGAAAGGCCACAGGACGTTCAAAACACAAATTCGGCAAAGGCACAAACAACGGTTACATACAGAGGGAAAATAAGTAGGAAACATAAAGTCGACAAAAGCAGTATGATAGGATAGCACTAAGCAAAATTAAATCATGGCAAGGATCGATGGGACATCACATTAAACACACCAACGAGAGACGGCAAATCAAACCTAATGGAAAGTATGAAACCATTGTAGATGCATTGAACCCATAGTTATGATGGATTAAACACATAATGGAGGAAGCATCCTCGAAAATCCCATACAACAAGCGAGCATGGAAGAAACTAGTCTATTCGTGAAAGGAAAACAAAGAGAGAGTAATAGCACCCAGAACAAACAGAGCGAGACAACAGAGCTCACTGAATTTATTTGAACTCAACAAACGTTCGACAGTCACCACTATGATACCATCGAAGCCAGCAGAAGAAATCTAGACATCCAGACCGACCAAGGTTAAAACTAGGTCAAGATGACCACTAGAAGAGAACGAGCAGTAGCAGCCAGAGAACGTTGACATCGATGAAATCCCATCCCCAGATGTTATCCACAATTTTGGTCATTAAGATGATGACATGAAAAAGACATGATGATAGAATATCAAACTCTTCAATAAGCACATTTTTCTGAGAAAGGGTTACACTTGTCATCTTCCAGAAATCATATTTTAAAGATAGTTCGCAGGTTGCATATATACTCTCTTACGAGAATACTAAATTCTCGCAGGTTGCATTCAGATGGGGTGATAACTTCTCACACTGTGCTCAAGCTTAGGGTGCGAACTTGTTTCTAAAGAAGGAAAATGGATAAGTTCTCGATCCTTCTAGAAGGAATCTTCTAGAAGGATGAATTGGCTTTCGAATGGTTGGCAAAGTACTGACTTCCCAGATATCTTGGGATCATTCCCTATCCAAGTAACTAATCAATATTCTCCTATATATTGAGGGGATTGCTCATGGAAAAGGTTAGAAGAAGCAAGCTAGCAAGAGATTGATTGGAGAATTGGTGC
>JASDQU010373189.1:42297-64573 GCA_032191745.1 Picea mariana
CTTACTTTCCCAATCAGTGCCTTCCCTTCATTATGCACGAACCCTCGTTGGAACTCTGGGCAGTCATGCTGGTAATGGGGTCCCCCACACCCCCAATAGGTAACACCAGGTGGAACCTGTGCATTGTTACGTGTCTGTCCTTGAAATGAGTTCCTTCCCCTGGAACCTATGCCCCTACTAGTTGTTCCTTGAGATGGTCATGGACCTGTCTGCACCGTTGGCAATGAACGAGATGTTGCACTAGCTGCCATTGAAATCCCTGCAGCTACTATCCTTGGCACGACTCTGTTACCATAAGGTGGTGGCCTTGAGCCCCCTCCCCTAGGAAATGTCCTCGGGGTCTTTCCTACGAATCCTGGGCGATGCAGAAATGTCGATCTTGTACCCCCTGTTAGGTTCATATGTTCTTCTGCGTAACGTGCACTCTCTACCGCCTCCGCCACTAAAGATGGTTTCCACATCCGCACCATAGCCCTTATCTTCGAGTTCAATCCATAAACGAAGCGCTCTGCCTATCGTTAGTCATTGTCCATATACGAAACATATTTGATTAGTTCCATAAACCTGATCTCATATTCCTCTACAGTTCTGTTTCCTTGGATTAGGGCATGAAATGCCCCTACTTGTTGTTCCTCGTAGTATGCTAGTAGATATTTCCTTAGGAACCTCTCCTCGAAAAGTTCCCAAGATACTGTGTCTGGGGTAAGGTGTAGTTGTCTTTCCAAGTTGCCCCACCAGTTCAAGGCATTATCTCTTAACTGGAAAATTGCAATCTTTGCCTTTGAATTGGACGCATAGTCCCTTAAGGCAAAACACCTTGTCATGCCTTCCAACCATGCTTCTGTGCGTTCACTGGCGCGACCTCCGGAAAACTCCGAAAGTTTGATCTTCTGCAACTCTCGCGTGATGTCTTCAGGTGGAAATTATCCCCTTGAGTTCCTTGATGCTTCTGGATTGCCCGTTCCATATGGTGGGGGTTCCACTTCAGTCCCTGCTGGTTGGCGCCCTTTTAAAGTCTCGTTAATGGCTTCCAACAAGCGCAGTATGAAGGCTAGTTCAGGCGATGGCAGTGGTGGTGTTGGTGGTGTTGATGGTGTTGATGTGTGGGTGGCATCGGTGGTGCTCGTGACGACACTCCCCTGCCTCGACCCCTTCGATTCCTGGCCATCTTGTATAACTTAACCTGCATCACCCCAAATTTGTCCGCGTGAGTTCAAGGACGTTTCAAATTGGTGCTACCTAAACTTAGAAACAGGGTTAGGTGTAAGTTTTCTTTACTTGTCTGTAAACAAAAATTACTCCATCAGGGGAATTGGGTAGGTTTGGGTTAGGATTAAGCGTCTAAGATTGGTTTATTTACCCTTGCGAAAAGGATTATTGGGTCCCTTGCCCTGTAGCTACGTTAGCCTTGTTCTTTACTCGTCACTTCCTATTGCATATGCCACCTCCTTCCTGCTTGTCTCAGCCTTCACATCCTTAGTTAACCTTAAGATAGATTAACCTTACTCTTATTAAAATGATTAATTTAAAATCATATTACGCTAATTCAACCCACTTAACCTTTCATTAATTTTAACTAATATGACCTTTATTTGTATATAGATTATCGATACTAAACTGTTCCATTTACTTTAAATTATTTTAAACACTTTATATTATATATATATAAATAATTGAGCGTATACCCCAGGGTTCGGGCACGCATGGGTTCCACGTGCTCGTCACGGCCTCTGCACCTACCGTGACTTATCCTCGACTCTGTATCGGGGTTTCAGAGTTTTTGCTGTCGCGAAATCTTTACCTCTCCAAACCCCGATTCGCGATGGGCTCAGTCTCTATGAGCTAGCCCCTTTGCTGACTATACCTTGGTCCTTACGACCGCGCTCACAATCCTGTTACCATAACCCTCCTATCGGGATTTTGTGCTCAACTTCCCCGATAGGCCCTTTTCTTCGTTATCCCCTTTTACTACGAGCTTGGTCCATGTGACCACCTCCGCGATCGTGGCCTTGTATCACCCTATCGAGATTTCCTCATTTTGGCATTTGCGATGTCAATGTACGCGCGTCCTTAGGATTCCTAATTACCGATTCTATGATATGGCACTTGTGCATTAGCCCTTTGGGCTAATTTCTTGGTTCATATGACCATTGTACCACAAGGCCACAGCCCTGTCCCTTTTTGGGTTTTCGGTTATCAAAATATCGCATTGCATGAGTCTCGTGTCTACGGAATTCCCGATATCCCGATACCCGATGCGCCTCTTCCTTGCGTGTTAGCCCTTTTGGCTACACCGAGGTCCATGTGACCTGCACTCATGTGAGCGTAGTCCTAATTCCTATCGAGATTCGGCGTTTCCCATAACAAAGATTCGACGCATATTGAATCCCGAAACCTCGATCTCCGATTTCGCGATATAATTAGGTCTCAATTAAACCGTCATTAATTAATTCTTTTAATCAAGGGTTAAGAGTTAAGTTAACTACGTCGGATTTCGGGGTTCGCAATTTCGTAGTGCATGGACACCTTGTCCACAAAACTCGCGATATCTGGATACCCGATGCCACCTGTCCACCGTTGACTCTTTCGTGGGCCCCATTGTCACTTGGCTTATCGGGAAATCGCGTTTCGCGATTTCACAATTCCTGTTGCTATGCTTTTGGGACTCTTGATATCTGATGAAGCCCTCCTATGGAGCTTTCACAGATGGTGTTAGATGATTGCCACGCGTCCTCGAAATGAACGGCTCAGATCTCGTTGGGAAATCGCGGATCGCGATTTCCTGTTGCACAATTTCTTTACCCTCGAAAACTCTAATGCCCCCAAACACCGACTCGTTAGGATCTCATGCCATGCATCCTCGTCGATGGATGGTTCATAACTCCCGTCGAGATATCGCGAATCGCGACTCCATCATGCGAGTATTCCTTTCCCTCGAAAATCTCGATATCCCGATTCCCCGGTTGGCTGACAGCTGGCCTCCACTACGCCTCTGTCCTCCTCCTCTACTGTGATGACAGTTGCCCCCCCACTCATCGGGGTTTCGTGGATCACGAATTAAAAGTGCTTAAACATCATGTCCCCGGGATTCCTGATTTCCCGATGGGCCAAATGCCGATGGTTTTCGATGGTTGCCACCTGTCCCACAGATGGACGGCTGTGATTGTGTCGGGATTTTTCCATGGATTTCTCGACTCTTCCCGGATGAAAGACACATGTCCTCCATTCTAACTCAAGTGGTCCCACCACGCTTATGTCACTATCAGGATATCGTCGATCGTGATTCCTAGCGACATGGTTTCTTTGTCTTCGAAAACCCCGATTTCCCAATCCACGACTCTTCGGGATCTTCCGACATGCGCCACCACTGTTTGGACGGCTCTGATCCTATCGAAAAATCAGGAATCTTGATTTCCTTAAGCAATGGTCCTACACTCCTAAAATCTCTGATGGTAAAATCCCGACGCCTCCCAAAACGCTGACACGTGTCCTGCCGAGATCAACAGCTAGGATCTGTTCTCGGTATTTCGAGAACCACAAGGCCTCGATTCTCAGACTTAACAAAACCCCGATGACTCAGATTTCCCAATGATTCTTCCGGGACTCCTCCTATGCACACTAGGGCTTAAACCCCGCGCAAATTTTCTAGATCTGATGACTGACGGGATTTCGCCTGAGATCTGATGGCGCAGAACCGTTCTCCCGTGTAACAGACAACTCTTCTTTGGGAAAATCGATTAGTTGCACAAAACATTACATAGTGTTGAAATTTCTCTCTTGGCATGGTTGAAATTTATATGGGTCTATAGTTCATTATTACAATCATCAAGGCTTAATATAGGCAAATAGTTCACACTATTCCTGTGCGATACAAGTCTGCTAAATTTCCTTCTTTTTTTTTTACTGCGCATCGGCAGTTTCCCCCATTTAGGTAAGTTCGAGGTGAAATAGGAATTTTCAAGGTCTCGCAAATGTCTTTTGCATTTTATTTAGTATGTTTCATGTAGTCATTGAATCTTACCAGTTTCAAGCCTTCAATAGAAGCTTCCCACGGCATTTTCGTCGATTTCAGGTGTATATTCTACTCGAAACTTCATTAACAGCATTGCTCAAGGAAAATTTAAGCTATGACTTCTCTTTTTCGTGCTTAACATCTTGGATACCACACTGTATCAGTCATATTTAGTCAAACTGGACGTGTGTTTCTTATAGGTTAAGCGTGGCTGGAGTTAATCGTTTGGGATTTTGGCCCTTAGGCCCAGATTTCGAACTAAGATGCTCTGATACCATATGTAATGCCCATATACTTCTAAACATCATTAAGATTCATAAACGTTTTATTTGGTAAACTGAAAAAATAACTTCTTAGCATACTAGTGATTCTCATAACAACAACTTCAATAACTTAGGTTTTTCAATAAATACTGATTTCATGACAGAAAGAAATAAATACATAACTTAACAAAGTACCTGGTTCTGATGCTAATTGTTGTTGCTTTCTTGCTGCCTGCTGCTACCCAGATCAACCCTACCACAAACAGAAAATAACTGCCCAAAACTATTGTCCTCCCTGCCAACTAGGAAAACTACCTAGCTCCAGGATATCTACGGATTTCCTAGCCCTCCGTGCCCAAAACCTCCAGCAACCCGGTGCCTCCCCGGATAAAATCTCAACCAGGAAGTCACTCCTTGCTCACAGCAATACACAACAGTGCAGAACCCTCTGCTCACCGCAGAATACTATAGTTCCTCTCCAATACAGTCGGCTCAGCAATTACAGTCCACCGCATCCATTTCCCCCGCCGTCGAATGGTGCGCACATCCCCCTCTTCACGTCCCTTATTCCTCCCTACCGACTCACGCATTTACTTCACAACCACCCCCATCCTCCGTCCTTCGTCCCTTCATTAATATTTTTATCATCTCGGGATTTCTGGACTCCTCGCCCTGCATACGCCACCCTCTATTGCATACGCAATTTCTGTTATATCATTTCTTTTTTTTGATCTCTTAAATTTATGTCACGGGTCATTAAATGTGATCTTCAGTTAGATTATTATTACTTAGTTAATCCTCAATTATTCCTTTAATTAAATCTTACTTAATAATCTTTAATTATTTATTCAATTAGGGTCGTTACATATACCCACTCTTCAAGAAACTTCATCCCGAAGTTAAGGTATCTGATGATATAAGGGAAAAAGGGCATGGTTCATACATTCACAGCAAGTAAATCAAGAAGTCCACACATACTAATGTATATGTACAAGGAATGCATGTGTAGCTAGTACATGCAAACCTCGTGCATGTACTAATAATCAAACTGTCATTCTTTAATAATTTACGTATGCATTCAATCCAGTCAGCAAGGCTAGTCTTTTATAAAAGATGACAATCACTTATTTGTGTGAGAAATCCTTTTATTACAATTGTCCAGTTTAGTAATTTAATTTAAACAACTGTGGTTTAGTTACATAATAATGAATATTCATATATACACATTTTTCTTCATCAAATCCCACCACAAGACAGATCTCCATATAGTCTCAACTACTCTAATCATCCTTCCTCCCTAACCTACTTCCAACTCTATTCCTATCTGTCTTCTGCTAGACTATCTTGGAGCGTCAGCTATACTGACCTAACTCCAAATAGAACCCGTAAGTGGAAGTGTCACTATCTCGACCAAGCTTCCCTAGCAGGCAACTGGCAGTCATCATCACACAACCTCGGGAGCATGAACTAGCACCGTCCTCCCATGACTTCAGGTTTCGGAGGATACACGGTGGGAAATGCCTCCACCCCTCCTAACAGAACCAGGGTCAACACCCTACAATGGAGGATACACGGTGGGAAATGCCTCCACCCCTCCTAATAGAACCAGGGTCAACACCCTACAATGGAGGATACACGGTGGGAAATGCCTCCACCCCTCCTAATAGAACCAGGGTCAACACCCTACAATGGAACATACAGGGGAACCGTGTTGCTGGAGGTTTTGTCATCGTTTATTCGGTTTTGGGCAGTGTTAGTACCAAAATCATGCACTAATCCACATATCATAGCAATGCATCCAAATCAATATAAATTGCATATACATTATTTATACCATAATGTTTCTCGGTTAGTGGTTCTGATATCCACTTTCATCATCATTATCACTTGGCTATTTCGGAGCCCATAACCTACAGATCAGTCTACCACACAACTCATACATTTCTATGCATTATCATCATATATTTGCATCATTTCACTTTGGTATCCCTATACCGATAGATCAACATCGAAGTTTTCCACATAGAATTAGATTCCATAATATCCCATAATTCAAACTCATCATTCATTCATGAGATTATCCTTTTCCCAAATAGGTTGCATTGTATTCAACATCATTATAATAGTATTTAAACATTCAACAATTTCACTTTCTCACAATATGTCGCATCATATACATCATCATCAATATCATTTAAACATTCGTAAAATTCAGATCCACATAACAGATCGCATTACATGCCTCATCACTGATAACATTTAATTATTCATAAAATTAACATTCACATAACAGATCGCATTACATGCCTCATCATTGATAACATTTAATCATTCATAAAAGTTCATAAGTTTGAAGTTTAAGTGTATCACTTAATAGTTTCAATATGACTGGGAAATAAAGTGTATAGGCCTCAGGTAATCCTGGTCATCTAAGTCAAAAGGTGGTGTTACCTACACCCCTCCTTCGAGAAACACATTCTCGAGGCGGTCAAAATAGTGATGGATAGTCTCTCCATAGTGTCTCGGCGTCCTCCCAAGTAGCAGATCCTGGACTATACTTGTCCCACTGGACCTTAACTTGGTCTACCAAACGGTTTCTGAGCTGTCGGACTCTACGGTCCAATATGCGTAACGGTTCGACCGTGAGGGTTCCCACGTCTGATACCTGCAATTATTTCCATTTAGTTTATGTGATTCATCAGCAACATAGTGACGTAAAACAGATACATGAAATACATTATGAGTTTTATGAAAGTGGGGTGGCAGTACGAGACGATAGGAAAGGGTTCCAATTCTCTCTTGGACCCTAAATGGCCCAATAAACCATGGTGACAACTTTTTCCCCTTCCCAAACCGTATGGTACTCTTATTAGGCCTGATATGAATGAAAACTTGGTCCTCCACTTCATAATTTCAGTCGGTCCTGTGTCCATCTGCATAACTTTTCTGCCTATCCTGTGCTTCCTTTAGCCTCTGCCTGATCTGAATCACCTGTTCCTCCATTTCCTTAATCAATTCTAGCCCAACTGTTACTCGGTCTTCTAATGTATCCCAACTCAATGGTGTTTTGCAGGGCCTTCCATACAAAGCTTCGTATGGTGGCATTCCAATGGAACTATGATAATTGTTATTGTAGGCAAACTCTACAAAAGGTAGGTACTTCTCCCACTTGGTTTGATTATCAATTACATACATCCTAAGCATGTCTTCCATAACTTGATTTACTCTCTCAGTTTGCCCATTTGTTTCAAGATGATAAGTTGTTCTTAATTTCAAATGAGTCCCCAACGCTAACTGTAAACTTGTCAAAAATCTAGAAGTAAATCTGGAGTCCCTATCTGAAATAATCTTCTTTGGTATCCCGTGCAAATGGATAACTTTGCTTATGAACACTCGTGCCATATCAGTGACATCGTAAGTGTCTCTAACCGGAATGAAATGAGCACTCTTGGTTAACTTATCCACTATCACAAGAATGGCATTGTGTCGATGAGATGTGAGTGGCAACCCTACAACAAAATCCATTGAGATGACTTCCCACTTGGACATAGGGACATCATGTGGTTGTAGGAGGCCTGCCGGGTGATGGTGATCGGCCTTCACTTGTTGACACTCTAAGCATCTGGCGACGAAATGGACTACATCGTGCTTCATGCCTACCCAAAAGAAGAGTTTCTTCATCTCTACATACATCTTCTTCACACCCGGATGCGCACAATAAAGTGATCTATGGGCTTCCTTCAGTATGATGCTTCCAATATCCCCATTCTCCGGGATATACATCCTTCCTCGATATCTTAACAATTCGTCTGTTTCTAGATTATATCCTTCATACTTTGGTTCTAATAGTCTCTCGTTCTGGAGGTTGGAAGTAACCTTTAAATACTAACTGTCTCCTAGTAGTTGTGTCAACACCTGTTCCCTCATACTGGCCTTTAAGGTTACCAAAGAGAAGATACGTGGTCTCCTACTCAATGCATCCGCGACCACATTCTCCTTTCCCTTTATATATGAAATACCAAAATCATACTCACTCATAAACTCACTCCATCGCCTTTGTCTGGCATTCAGATCTCTTTGAGTGAAGAGGTGTTTTAAGCTTTGATGGTCCATCTTGAGTTCAAAATTTCGCCCCATAAGATAGTGCCTCCAAAGTTTCAGAGCTAGCATTACAGCTTCCAACTCTAAATCATGAGTCGTGTAACTCTTCGTGCTTCTTCAACTTCCTAGACCCATAAGCTATCACTCCTCCATCCTGCATTAGCACGGCCCCCAACCCTTTTTTCGAGGCATCCGTGCATACCATAAAGTCCTTTTCCATATATGGCACTCGTAGAATTGGCGCACTAGTTAGTAACCTCTTAATCTCAATGAATGCACTATTACATTCTTCTGTCCATTCATACTTGACCCCCTTGCGTTGCAAAGTGGTGATGGGTTTCACTATTTTTGAGAATCCTTCCACAAATCTCCGGTAATAACCCGCTAGCCCCATGAATCTTCTCACCTCATGTGCGTTTTTCGGCACTGGCCATTCCAGAATGGCCTTTACCTTCTCTAGGTCCACCGATATTCCTTCGCCTGAAATGGTATGGCCTAAATAGTGGATCTCTTTCTGGAAGAAGGAACACTTCGACAACTTTCCAAACAATTTGTTCTTTCTAAGGCAAGACAACACTATTCTCAAGTGCTCCTCGTGTTCTCTTTCATTCCTGGAATAGATGAGAATGTCATCTAGAAAAACTTGTACAAATTGATCTAAGTACTTCCGGAATATGTCGTTCATGAGACTCATGAATACTGTTGGCGCATTAGTCAATCCGAAAGGTACTACAACAAACTCGTAATGTCCAAACCGAGTTCGAAAGGAAGTTTTTGGGATATCACCTTCCTTAATCCTTCACTGATGATACCCAGATCGCAAATTGATCTTGGAGAATACAGTTTCTCCTTTCATCTGATCGAAGAGGTCATCTATTCGTGGTATTGGGTACCTATTCTTCACTGTAGCACGGTTCAAGTCCCTGTAGTCTATACACAGTCGTAGGAATCCATCCTTCTTCTTTACAAAAATTACCGGTGTGCCCCAAGGTGAGACACTGGGCCTTACTATCCCTAAGTCTAGTAACTCCTTCAACTGCATTTACAATTCACAAATTTCCGACGCTGTCATTTGATACGGAGCTTGGATATTGGTTCTGCACCAGGTTTTATCTCAATGGTAAAATCAAGCTCCCTCTCAGGAGGTAATCCTGGTAATTCGTCTGGAAAAACATCCTGAAATTCTAACAATACTGGGTACTGACCCAATGAGGGTCCTTTCATTTCATTCACTTCTTTCACTACATAAAGTTGACACCCTTGTCTCAAGCATCGCTTGACCTTCATAGTTGATATAAAGTGTAATGACACTTTTCTCTGTACACCCTGAATCTCTATCGGTTTTCCTTCATCATTGACACAAAGCACCTTTTTTGCAAAGCAATCTATCAAAGCTCAATGAACTGCTAACCAATCCATTCCAATGATTAAGTCATATTCCTCAAGATCAGTGACGTAGACCTTCAACTTGGTAGTGCACACTCCTAGGTCTATTATACAATTATCGACACTAGGTCCTACAGCTTGTTTCTTCCCCGAAGCCATCTCGACTTGCTTAAAGTCTTCGTGCTCATAGGCTGCCAGCCCACTCTTTTCTAATGCATATGGTGAAATGAAACTATCTGTTGCACCAGAATCAAACAAAATCTTAACATTAATATGATTTAGCGTACCTCACGAATCCACTATGGTGGATTGATGTTCAGCCTAGCGGTTATCTACCGCTGCGTAAATATGGTGGATGCTACTTGCTTTCCCCATCGGTGCCTTCCCTTCATTATGCATGAACCCTGGTTGGAACTCTGGGCAGTCAGGCTGGTAATGGGGTCCCCCGCACCCCCAACAGGTAACACCAGGTGGAACCTGTGCATTGTTACGTGTCTATCCTTGAAATGAGTTCCTTCCCCTGGAACCTCTGCCCCTACTAGTTGTTCCTCGAGATGGTCGTGGACCTGTCTGCACCGTTGGCGATGAACGAGATGTTGCACTAGCTGCCATTGAAATCCCTGCAGCTACTATCCTTGGCACAACTCTGTTACCATAAGGTGGTGGCCTTGAGCCCCCTCCCCTAGGAAATGTCCTCGGGGTCTTTCTTACGAATCCTGGGCGATGCGGAAATGTCAATCTTGTACCCCCTGTTAGGTTCATATGTTCTTCTGCATAACGTGCACTCTCTACCACCTCCGCCACTGAAGATGCTTTCCACATCCGCACCATAGCCCTTATCTTCGGGTTCAATCCATAAACGAAGCGCTCTGCCTTTCGTTGGTCATTGTCCATATACGAAACATATTTGACTAGTTCCATAAACCTAATCTCATATTCCTCTACAATTCTGTTTCCTTGGATTAGGGCATGAAATGCCCCTACTTGTTGTTTTTCGTAGTATGCTGGTAGATATTTCCTTCGGAACCTCTCCTCGAAAAGTTCCCAAGATACTGTGTCTCGGGTAAGGTGTAGTTGTCTTTCCAAGTTGTCCCACCAGTTCAAGGCGCTATCTCTTAACTGCAAAATTGCAATCTTTGCCTTTGAATTGGACGCATAGTCCCTTAAGGAAAAACACCTTGTCATGCCTTCCAACCATGCTTCTGCGCGTTCACTGGCACGACCTCCGGCAGACTCCAGAATTTTGATCTTTTGCAACTCTCACGTGATGTCTTCAAGTGGAAATTCTCCCCTTGAGTTCCTTGATGCTTCTGGATTACCCGTTCCAGATGGTGGGGGTTCCACTTCAGTCCCTGCTAGTTGGCGCCCCTTTAAAGTCTCGTTAATGGCTTCCAACGAGCGCAGTATGAGAGCTAGTTCGGGCGATGGCGGTGGTGGTGCTAGTGGTGTTGATGGTGTTGATGGTGTGGGTGGCGTCGGTGGTACCCGTGATGACGCTCCCCTGCCTTGACCCCTTCGATTCCTGGCCATGTTGTATAACTTAACCTACATCACCCCAAAGTTGTCCGGGTGAGTTCAAGGACGTTTCAAATTGGTGCTACCTAAACTTAGAAACAGGGTTAGGTGTAAGTTTTCTTTACTTGTCTGTAAACAGACGTTACTCCATCAGAGGAATTGGCTAGGTTTGTGTTAGGATTAAGCGTGTAAGCTTGGTTTCTTTACCCTTGCGAAAAGGATTATTGGGTCCCTTTCCATGTATCTACGTTAGCCTTGTGCTTTACTCGTCACTTCCTAGTGCATATGCCACCTCCTTCCCGCTTGTCTCAGCCTTCACATCCTTAGTTAACCTTAAGATAGATTAACCTTACTCTTATTAAAATGATTAATTTAAAATCATATTACGCTAATTCAACCCATTTAACCTTTCATTAATTTTAACTAATATGACCTTTATTTGTATATAGATTATCGATACTAAATTGTTCCATTTACTTTAAATTATTTTAAACACTTTATATTATATATATATAAATAATTGAGTGTATACCCTAGGGTTCGGGCACGCATGAGTTCCACGTGCTCGTCACGGCCTCTACACCTATCGTGACTTATCCTCGACTCTGTATCGGGGTTTCAGACTTTTTGCTGTCACGAAATCTTTACCTCTCCAAACCCCGATTCGCGATGGGCTCAGTCTCTATGAGCTAGCCCCCTTGCTAACTATACCTTGGTCCTTACGACCGCGCTCACAATCCTGTTACCATAACCCTCCTATCGAGATTTTGTGCTCAACTTCCCCGATGGGCCCTTTTCTTCATTAGCCCCTTTTACTACAAGCTTGGTCCACATGACCACCTCCGCGACCGTGGCCTTGTATCACCCTATCGGGATTTCGGCGTTTCGCATTTGCGATGTCAATGCACGTGCGTCCTTAGGATTCCCGATTACCGATTCTCCGATATGGAACTTGTGCGTTAGCCCTTCGGGCTAAGTTCTTGGTTCATATGACCATTGTACCACAAGGCCACAGCCCTATCCCTTTTCGGGTTTTCAGTTATCGCAATATCGCATTGCATGAGTCTCGTGTCTACGGAATTCCCGATACCCGATGTGCCTCTTCCTTGCGTGTTAGCCCTTTTGGCTACACCGAGGTCCATGTGACCTGCACCCATGTGACCGTAGTCCTAATTCCTGTCGAGATTCGGCGTTTCCCATAACAAAGATTCGGCGCATATTGAATCCCGAAACCTCGATCTCCGATTTCGCGATATAATTAGGTCTCAATTAAACCGTCATTAATTAATTCTTTTAATCAAGGGTTAAGAGTTAAGTTAACTGCGTCGGCTTTTGGGGTTTGCGATTTCGTAGTGCATGGACACCTTTTCCACGAAACTCACGATATCCCGATACCCGGTGCCACCTGTCTACCGTTGACTCTTCCGTGGGCCCCATTGTCCCTTGGCTTATCGGGAAATCGCGTTTCGCGATTTCTCAATTCCTGTTGCTATGTTTTCGGGACTCCCGATATCCGATGAAACCCTCCTATGGAGCTTTCACCGATGGTGTTAGATGATTGCCACGTGTCCTCGAAATGAACGGCTCAGATCTCGTCGGGAAATCACGGATCGCAATTTCCTGTTGCACAATTTCTTTACCCTCGAAAACTCTGATGCCCCCAAACACCGACTCGTTAGGATCTCATGCCACGCGTCCTCGTCGATGGATGGTTCATAACTCCCGTCGAGATATCGCGAATCGCGACTCCATCATGTGAGTATTCCTTTCCCTCTAAAATCTCGATATCCCGATTCCCCGGTTGGCTGACAGCTGGCCTCCACTACGCCTCTGTCCTCCTCCTCTGCTATGATGACAGTTGGCCCCCACTCATCGGGGTTTCGCAGATCGTGAATTCAAAGTGCTTAAACATCATGTCCCTGAGATTCCCGATTTCCCGATGGGCCAAACGCTGATGGTTTTCGATGGTTGCCAACTGTCCCACAAATGGACGGTTGTGATTGTGTCAGGATTTTCCCATGGATTTCCCGACTCTTCCCGGATGACAGACACATGTCCTCCATTCTGACTCTAGTGGTCCCACCACGCTTATGTCATTGTCGGGATATCACCGATCGCGATTCCCAGCGACGTGGTTTCTTTGTCTTCGAAAACCTCGATTTCCCGATCCACGACTCTTCGGGATCTTTCGACACGCGTCACCATTGTTTCGACGGCTCCGATCCTATCGGAAAATCGTGAATCGTGATTTCCTTAAGAAACGGTCCTACACTCCTAAAATCTCCGATGGTAAAATCCCGATGCCTCCCAAAACGCTGACACGTGTCCTACCGAGATCAACGGCTAGGATCCGTTCTCGGTATTTCGAGAACCACAAGGCCTCGATTCTCAGACTTAACAAAACCCTGATGACTCAGATTTACCGATGATTCCTTTGGGACTCATCCTATGCACGCTAGGGCTTAAACCCCGCGAAACTTTTCTAGATCTAACAACTTACGAGATTTCGCCCGAGATCTGACGGCGTAGAACCTTTCTTCCGTGTAACAGACAACTCTTCTTTGGGAAAATCGATTAGTTGCACAAAACATTACGTACTGTTGAAATTTCTCTCTTGGCATGGTTGAAATTTATATGGGTCTATAGTTCATTATTACAATCATGGAGGCTTAATATAGGCAAATAGTTCACACTATTCCTGTGCGGTACAAGTCTGCTAAATTTCCTTTTTTTTTTTTTTACTGTGCATCGGCAGTTTCCCCCATTTAGGTAAGTTCGAGGTGAAATAGGCCTTTTCAAGGTCTCGCAAATGTCTTTTGAATTTTATTTAGTATGGTTCGTGTAGTCATTGAATCTTACCAGTTTCAAGCCTTCAATATAAGCTTCCCACGGCATTTTCGTCGGTTTCAGGTATCTATTCTACCCGAAACTTCATTAACAGCATTGCTCAAGGAAAATTTAAGCTATGACTTCTCTTTTTCGTGCTTAACAGCTTGGATACCACACTGTATCAGTCCTATTTAGTCAAACTGAACGTGTGTTTCTTATAGGTTAAGCATGGCTGGAGTTAATCGTTTGGGATTTTGGCCCTTAGGCCCAGATTTCGAACTAAGACGCTCTAATACCATATGTAATGCCCATATACTTCTAAACATCATTAAGATAAATAAACTTTTTATTTGGTAAACTGAAACAATAACTTCTTAGCATACTAGTGATTCTCATAACAGCGACTTCAATAACTTAGATTTTTCAATAAATATTGATTTTATGACAGAAAGAAATAAATACATAACTTAACAAAGTACCTGGTTCTGATGCTAATTGTTGTTTCTTTCCTACTGCCTGCTGCTACCTAGATCAACCCTGCCACAAACAGAAAATAACTGCCCAAAACTACTTTCCTCCCTGCCAACTAGGAAAACTACCTAGCTCCAGGATATCTACGGATATCCTGGCCCTCTGTGCCCAAAACCTCCAACAACTCGGTGCCTCCCCAGATAAAATCTCAACCAGGAACTCACTCCTTTCTCACAGCAATATACAATAGGGCAGAACCCTCTGTTCACCACAAAATACAATAGTTCATCGCCAATACAGTCGGCTCAGCAATTACAGTCCACCGCATCCATTTCCCCCGTCGTCGAATGGTGCGCACATCCCCCTCTTCCTGTCCCTTATTCCTCCCTACAGACTCACGCATTTACTTCACAACCACCCCCATTCTTCGTCCTTCGTCCCTTCATTAATATTTTTATCATCTCGGGATTTCTGGACTCCTCGCCCTGCATACGCCACCCTCTACTGCATACGCAATTTCTGTTATATCATTTCTTTTTTTTTATCTCTTAAATTTATGTCACGGGTCATTAAATGTGATCTTCAGTTAGATTATTATTACTTAGTTAATCCTCAATTATTCCTTTAATTAAATCTTACTTAATAATCTTTAATCATTTATTCAATTAGGGTCGTTACACCGCGTTGCAGGATACCTCGCCATATGCCGACAGGACCGAGAGAAGCGTGGAAGCTGGAATGCAGTGGGCAGATCAAGTGACATACGTCGAGGAGGAACCCTGGTCCGAAGCCGTCCACGCCACCTGGCCAGGTTATTTGGCAAATGTCTAAGCCCATAGGGGCACTTCAAGTTTCAATAGTTTCTCTACTTTTTAGTTGTTGTCCAGTTAGTTTGAGACTGTTTCCTTAGAATATTACACTACCTATGCTTGACTTTCATGCTGGCTGGACTGGTTTCCCCTCTGTTGGGGCAGTCCAGTAATTACAGCACGGCTATTCTCTATATTTTGTACTTGTTTTTGGTCCTGGAAGACCTTTTATAATATAATACTTCTAACTTACAAAAAATATATATATATATTTTCTTCTATCCCTTAAATTAGATTCAATTATAAAAAATTTCAATAATTTATTTTTTATTAAGTTTTGTAACTTACAAATTTTACATTTAAAGTAAAAAATTAAAATTATGAATTTTTTATTTTATTTTTATATTTTTCCAAAATATTATTTTTTATAATTTTATGATGTTTAATATTATGTTTTTTATTTATAAAAAATGTATAAAAATTATAAAATATTGATAATTGAATTTTTATTTTCTATTTTATTTTTAAATGTTATTTTTTATAATTTAAATGAAAAATAAAATTAAAACTAAAATTTTATTATTTTAAGATTTTTTTTTTTAAATATAATTAGGTATTAAAGCTAACTTATTTATATAAAGTAATTAAAAGTTTAAAAAAGTGTATTTTATCTATAGGTTTTTTAAGTGTTTAACATGAAACTAAAACATAGCATAGAGGAGATGTGTAATTCCTTGCATGCTCAACATGAAGTTAATGCATAGCATATATACATTTATCCATTTTATTTCTATATCTATTCTCTAAAGATTTGATCATTCTTTATACAGAATAGAATATCAGTAACTCCTAACAAAGGCGGTACCAGATGGATGGGGAAGAAGAAGAGGAGGAGACTGGCCAAAGATTCCCCCTGCAAAGAGGCCTCGGCTCCCTCTCGATGGGCAGCATCCGATTTGAATTGGGTTTGAGAGGAAAAAATGCAGTCATGAAAAGCTATTGATGTAAGGCACTATAACTCGCCACAGCAATCAAAATGAGAAACAGCCATTATTGAGTCGGTCGCACGCCTATCTGTATGTCTCTATAGAGCTCTCAACCTAATTAATTACAGTTGCAAATATCTGACACCCATCATCTTTCTCAGTTCTTTGTTCTCTTGATCATATGCTCTCCGGTCGTGACCAGGGAAACCGAATCATTCCCCTCCCCGCCCCAGCATAGGGTCGTGAGCTTTCTGTAGGGCATTTTTGAAATTGCTGCAAGGAAATCATCGATTGTGATGCAGTATAACATTTTTTTCAGACCACTGACCTTAGATCCAATACAGATCGACGTCATTACTTGATTGCTTCCTCCACAGATCCAGACAGTCGACCGAAACTAATAGAGAGCACCATTAAAGAATGCCGCCCGAGAAGAAAAGTTGATGATAGCACCAGTCTTAACGTTGGATGCGAGATAATTACAGTGTGTGGAGCGTAAAAGACATGGGAGGAAGCATAACTTGATCACTTTCACTGCACAGTTCTTTCGAGCTCTCTCTCTTCCACAGGAAGCTGTTCATGTTATCATGGCAGACTTCAAAAGTAAGTCGAAAATTCGAAAAAGAGTTTCATCTAGGGGAATTAAGTGCATCTGGTCCGATTTAGTCATATAATATAGCTGTATACAGGTCTGGTAGATTTCATTTCTTAGATTTTAGTGTTCAGAATTATATCTTTGATATAGCTGCAAGTTAACCCCAAAAGACAAGGTCAGTGACAGCTTTATTACAGCAGCTTCACTGATCTAATATGCAGTGAAATAGAATTTTTCTGAGACTCTGATACAGATTATACTACTTGTAGTGAATAGTAGAGTAGTATGTCTTTGGGTATATTCTGGTTGCTATTGTCAGTTGTTGTTGTACTGGTTTCAGAAATGGATTCTTGGTCTACTGGATGTTCTACAACTTTTGCTTATATTCGCTTGGAAATTTAATGTGTTTCAATTATTTTGCTATATACTAAGATTGTTTTTACTAATTATTACATAAATGTACTCGTACTTTATTGTGAGCAAACTCCTTGTTAAAAAATATTAGTTATGAGCAAAGTGCTTGTTAGAAAAAATACATTACTGATTGAAATATCTTTGAAATAAATAAAATCAGAGTTGTGAATGTATATTGTTTTGATAATTTTTTATATGGTTCCATACATTCTAGAGAGTTTCTTAGGTAAATAAAAAGTATATTGTTTTATTTAGCTTTTGTTGTTTTCGTGCTTTTATATACTATGTTATAAGATTATCAATATACTCGTGTAAATGCATTTTAAACCCATAAACCTTAATGCTTTTGCTGCTTTGCACCTTTAAATGCTATGCTATAGGATTAAGGATATATTGATGTACAGGGTATTTTGAAGCTTTTGCTGCTTTGCACCTTTAAATCCTATTCTATAGGATTAAGGATATATTGATGTAGAGGGTATTTTCCTGCTTTGCACCTTTAAATGCTATGCTATAGGTTTAAGCATATATTGATGTACAGGGTATTTTGAATGGTCAAAATATTATACTGCCAGTCAAAATTTATGCAATTTCGTTAATAGATGTTTTAACCTTTAATTTCAATTAGATGTTCTAAGCTATCATTTGGATCGATAAAATTAATTTCAAATTCCAACCCTGATAATGTATCTCCATCGCAAACCCATAAACATCAATGCTTTTGCTGCTTTTGCATCTTTACGTACTCTGTTATAAGATTATATCTGTTACACATGGTTCACATCAGAACAGCTTCGCTTCTGGGTTGTAGATAAAGCTCATTTCTTTGGATGCTTTTACCCCCTTAGATACTACGTTATAGGATTATTTCTGTAGCATATGGTTTACATCAAATGGTTCACATCAAAATAGGTTCTAAGTAGTGTATAAACGAAAACAGCTTCTAAGTTGTATATAAACATCAATGCTTTTTCTGCTTTTGCACACTCAGATACTATGTTACAGGATTATAACAAATTGTTTGCATCAAGACATTCTATAAGGGCGGGGTTGTGCCTCTTTCTCACCTTGCAGAACAGGTTCTACGTTATATATGTATAATGAAAGAGATAAATTGGTTTCGATAACAGTACTTTCTAAGTTTTTGCTCCTTTAAACTGCATGTTTTAGAAGATATGATATTTGATCTCATTTATCTTCTTTTTCATATGAATATTTTGTTGTCACACACATAAAGCATAATAGCTGAAAATTGCAGGTGGAATACCATGCCACTTTCATTAAAATATATTATGGATTACTTCATAATTTGTCCACTCTATTTTGTAGAAACTTGATTTCCATTCAATAATCTTCTAAAAGAGGCATATTTTAGACCTCTCCGGCTGTGCCATGCCTTTTGTACCCTAATTGATAACCGTATTCCTCAATGACAAGGTGTTATGATATGATTTTGAACTTACAATCGTTACAAGCCGTAGTCCCTCAGGCCTCCTCCCAAGCAATTTATGTCTAAGCTTTGAGATCGAAAGCTCTGACCCCTTTTATTACAGCTTTACAACTGCTATTCAAAGTTCTGTATTCATTGATTACAACTTAACAACTGCTATCGAGTTGCCTTGTAAATAGTTTAAATTAAGTGTCCACCGAAATTTATAATTACTTTTTGCGACAATGATAATTGATATTATCATTTTGTTTTATAATGAGCTGTTCTGTTGCAATCATATCATCAATGCACTTGTTTTAGCTTTCTCGATGAAAATGGGAAGACACAACTACCTTACCGGAAACGGTTTCCGGAAAGCAGGAAAGATGAGAAGTGGACTCTTTAGGTTTAGCATACAAGAAATTAGGAAAAGAGAAAACAACAAAACTAAAAGTGAACAAAACTAAAAGTGAAGGACTGGGAGATCACCAAGCTCTGATACTGTTCCTTCAATGTGTTTTTCTTTGTTTATTCTACACCAAATATACTGTTCCTTCAATGTGTTTTTCTTTGTTTATTCTACACCAAATATAATTAAAAGAAAACATCCATCCTCGACCTTTATATTTAAAAAAGAAAACATCCATCCTCAACTTTTATATTTATAGTTAACATAGGTGAAATTTTAATGAAATAGGATGAAAATTCGAAATACATTGATTCGAAAATATATTTTTGAATACAGAAATAGGTTCAACTTGCTGAAAAACCAATAAAGCACTCGAATTATACTCAAATAATCACTCAAATCTAAAAATCCGACAATCTGTAAGATTTCAAGTAAACATCTTAAAAAAATCGTTTTAGAACATTTAGACTACCCCTCTTTATTATAGATACATCATACTTAGGATCTTACTTTCCTATCTCTTTGTTAGAAGTGAATAGTTTTTATGTTCACTTCACAAACATGGTGAAATGAACAATGACTTGCTCGAAAAAGAGTTCGAAGGTTATCAACGGAGCTAGATTGGACTTGACATTTATGGAGCCTGGATCGGAATTGCTAATCCCACCTGAACTTTTCTCTTCAATTGGTGGATTCCAAATGTTACTCATCCAGCTTGATGATGATTACGGTTAGGGTGAAGAAAGGGAAAAAAACAGTTCTGATTAGGGTTGGGTTGAAGAAAAGGAAAAAAACAGTTCTGATACACTTGGGTTTTGACTCCCGTTATGTGTGGTAACTCGTGGTAAAGAAAAAAACTCTCCTTTATCCGCGTTCCTTCTGAACTGACCTACCGATAGAGCAGGTAACTGAACTTATAGTTGCCTTAATGGGTACTCTTTCTGCGCCTGATTCTTTCTATGTAGTAATGGGTACTCTTTCTGCGCCGTAACCAACAGAAATCCAGGCAGGATTCTGTATTCACTCCATCAAAGCCGACTGGGGAGCGAAGATGACTTGTTGACGCCACCCATTAACAATTCGATACCCGCTACAGCACGTCATCATTGTCTACATATTCGATACCCACTGCAAGCTCCGTTATTTTTGTGTCTGTAGCTGCGAAACGGTTTCTCATAAACGGTCTTCGTTTCGTATCGTTTCTCAAGAAACGGTTTCAGGCGCTTGGAGACCGAAACGGCCAAGAAACGGTTTTTATCTTGCAGAGTGATCCTTACAATTATCATACTTGCTCTATTGTCCATTCTGGATTTAAGTAGCCCCTAACCGTATTTAAATCTTATGATCCCAATATATTCATTCAAGTATTTAAATCTTATGATCCCAATATAGCCCCTAACCGTATTTAAATCTTATGATCCCAATCTTATGACACACTTGATGAAAATGGCGCACTCACCAGAGGAGGGCACACTTGCAAAGGAGGGCGTACTTGCAGAGGACGACGCACTGGCAGAAGAAGATGCACTCAACAGAGGAGGGTGCACTTGCATATGAGGGTGCACATGCAAAGGAGGGCACAGTTCTTAGAGGATGTCTTAAGAGCCAGAAGAGAGCGCATTGGCCATTGTTCAAAGATAAGAAAGATTGTGGTGGAAGCTATAGAGAAACAACAGACAACAAGAAAGAAAAAAAACCCCTAAACCTAGAACAAAGAGAGAAAACGGGAGAAAGAGATTTTTCCTTTAGAAATAAGCTAGTGACTTCTATTAGTGCATATGATAACCTTTTATAGAGAAGGGATTGTTAAATTACTGAGAGGGGGTGAATCAGTAATAAAGAAATTTAATCCTTTTTCACCATAAAATGCAAGTGTTATATCAATGTAGCATTATCATCCAATAGTTGCAAAGTAAATGAACAAATGAACAATGATACACATACACAATACACCAGTGTTTTACAGTGTTTTACATGGAAACCCAAAGCGGGAGAAAACCACGAAATGTTTTTTCTTATATTTCTTTAAGAATTACATTCATTGAAAGCACCAACTTCCTTTGTTTTCCAGTTGCAGCTTGAAGGAGGCTCCAACCCCCTAGTTTATCAGGCTACAACATGAGGGAAGCTCCAACTCCCCAATTCTCTGGCTACAACTAGAAGGAGGCTACAACCGGAAGGTGTCTACAACCACCTATCCTTGCCCCATCCAACCGCCCTGAAATATAAGTGTCAAATGTAAAAACTGAATATGTCACTAAGAAAATTGTCATTGTATACTCATCAGCCAAACTGATCTGATCACATATACCTCAAATGTAGAAACTAAATATGCCACTAAAAACCTGTCACTGTATATTCATCAACCAATCTGATCTGATCACATATACCTCAAATGTAAAAATTGAATATGTCACTGAGAAACCTGTCATTGTATACTCATCAACCAATCTGATCTGATCACATATACCTCAAACACTATACCACAACTCTGTACCTCAAACCATCTGTTAGAACCTCACTGTTATACAACCTCTATTTGTACCAATACCTTCAACAACATACCTCAACCAAAATCCCTCAACCATGAACCAATACTAAACTTCATTTGATCTGCCTCAGATCAACTCTACACCAAGCCATAAACTCCCAAGAGGGAATCCAACATATTTACAATGAAAACCCTCAAATTGATTCATAAATTCAACACTACGCATATGAGAACCATACCTTTTTTTTTATTGTAGCGTTCTGTTGCCATGAATCCACTGGAAAAATTTCTTCTGCGATTTTTCTGACGCATTTTTTCTGCTGTGGTTTTTCTACCGCACTTTTCCTGCTGCGATTTTTTTGCTGCACTTTTCTTGCCGCATTGTTTCTTGCCCACTATTTATGTCGCAGTTTTCCTACGCACTTTTTCTGCTGCAATTTTTTTTCCACACTTTTTCTGCCACACTTTTTTTGCTGCACTTTTCCTGCCGCACTTTTTCTGCTGCAATTTTTCTATATCAATAATACCTACCCAAACAACATTTCACAAAAATAGATATTCAATGA
>JASDQU010373189.1:64640-75954 GCA_032191745.1 Picea mariana
AACTTAACCAATTTCCATAATTAGTAAGTTCTCCATTAACTTTATTATTTAAATAATTTCTTTTGCATCCTCTTTGACTTATAGTACACTCATCACTTCACTTTATTATTTAAATAATTTCTTCTTTGCAAACACTTTAACTACTTTGACCTTTTGGGGTTTCTAGATGACTCGTGAGGGTTCTCCAATTTCACATGGCCATAAATCTCTAACCATGAGGAGTTATATGACATTCCACATACCACCAGAAATGGAATGACATGTACTATCCATTTAGAATATTTTTACCTGCAAATATATCAAACCTCGTACCATTACCCATCAAACAAACTTGAGTCCATTACCTAAACCTTTGTGCTACTTGAATTCTCTACCAGACTTTCTTCAAGGGTTGACATCAATGAAAACCAACCCAATTAATAAAAAATATCCCCCTTTGGCATTGATGGAAACACTCTAATGTAATATTGAAGTCATGTCATGCAATATTGAAGTCATATCACTCATACTCTTCATGTGACCATCGCTCCCCTTGGAACCATGCCTCTGTGCTCTGCATCTGATAGATCTCTCCCTCTTTTTCATCAATGGAAAAGGTATATTTCAATCTGGGGATGCTCCCCCTAACTGAACTGTCCTTGGGGATACTCCTCGTGACTTAACTCTTCATTAAACTGATCTCTCGACCTGAACTATCCTCTTTATGGTGCTTCCTCGTGTAAATCTAAGACATATACGATAAGAATTCAAATGCATTCATTTTGGAGTACAAATTACTCCAAGTCTCTGGCGAAGATACTCAAAGGATTCCCTTAGAAGCGGTTTTGTAAAGATGTCTGCCACTTGCTCTTTTGTGCCCACATATTCAACTCTGATGTTCTTCTCTACAACCTGTTCCCATAGAAAGTGATACTTGATTAGAATGTGCTTCATCTTGGAGTGCATCACCGGGTACTTTAAGATACTGAAGGCGTTTGTATTATCAAAATACATTGGAATGGGCTCATCATACTCAACCTATATATATGTTAGAGTTTGTTTCATCCATAGAACCTGTGTACAACATGTTGTTGCTGCAATAGATTCTGCTTCGATTGTAGATAAGTATATTGATGATTGTTTCTTTTTTATCCATGATACTAAACACTCACCCAAGTAGAATGGTGCTCCATTGGTGCTTCGTCAATCATCAATGCAACCTGCCCAATCTGCATCTATGTAGGCAATAAGTGATAGATCCTTTCCTTTTGGATACCATAATCCAAATTCTTTCGTTCCTTTGAGATATTTGAAAATCCTCTTCACTTCTACGACATGTGATTCCTTTGGTGTTGCTTGAAATTGTGCCACCTGTCCAACTGCCCTGCATTACATCTAGTCTACATGTTGTCACATATAGTAAGCTACCAATCATTAACTTGTATTGCCTCTGGTATGTAGACTTTGAATCATCATTTTTTCTCAATTTGCAACTGGTTTGCATAGGAGTGGTCATTGGTTTGCAATCTTCCATTCCAAACCTCTTTAGCATTTCTATGATATACTGAGTTTGAGAAATACAAATTCCTTGGTTGTTTTGACGTATTTGAAGACCCAAAAAGAAGGATAATTCTCCAAGTAATGACATTTCAAATTCATTATGCATATCCTTTGCAAATTTCTATCTTAACCTGTCATCATTGCTTCGAAAAATAATATCATCAACATAAACTTCAATTAATAAAATACTATCTTGAGTTACATTGATGTAGAGGTTGTTGTCTGCACTTCATTTTCTAAACCCTGACTGTTGTAGATATTTATCCATTCTAAAGTACCATGCTCTAGGAGCCTGTTATAGACAATACAAGGTCTTCTTCAATTTGCACATGTAATATGTGTTCTCTGACAATTGAAATCCTTCTGGTTGTTCGATGTAGACTTCTTCTTCAAGTTCCCCATTCAGAAAAGTTGATTTCACGTCCATCTGATACACTTTAATATTCTTGGAGCATGCATAAGCTAAAAGAAATCGGATTGTTTCCATTCTGGCAACTAGGACAAATGTCTCTTCAAATTCAATTCCTTCAACCTGTGTGTTTCCTTTACATACCAATATAGATTTGTTCCTTGTAACCTGTCCATCTTCATTCAATTTATTTCTGAATACCCACTTTGTGCCAATCACATGAACTTATTCTTTGGTCTTGGAACCAATTCTCAAGTTTTATTCTTCTCTATTTGATCTAATTCTTCATCCATGCCCTTATTCCAAAATTCATCCTTGTTGGCCTCTTCAAAATTGTTTGTTTCAATTGTATATGAGAGTGCTAGGTGCATTTTTTTTGGTGAACGGATTCTTCTTCTAGTCTCAACTCCTGCACCTTTGTTTCTGATAATCTGATCTAAATGATGATTCTTCTGTACTCGTTTGCTAGGTGTCTTTGGAGGCACTTGTTGATATTTCTCTTCTACTTCTGTCTGATCCTCTTCATATTCCCCTTCTACTTCTTCTTCCTCTTCTACTTCTTCTTTGTAAAGTTGTTCCATTGATTCATTTTCTTTATCCTTTAATTCTCATTCACCTATTTCATCAATTGTTACATTGATGCTTTCCACAACTTTGTTCAACCTAAGATTGTAACACGTGTATGCTTTCCTTGTACTTGAGTAACCAAAAAGTACTCATTTTTCCACACGAGAGTCAAACTTTCTCATTCTTCCATCTTCTCTTTTGATGTAGCATTTACTTCCAAATACTCTGAAGTGCTTCACATTTGTTGGTCTTCCTTTCCATAGCTCGTAGGAAGTTTTGTTAGTGTTGTTTCTGAGAATTACTTTATTTTGAATGTGAATCATTGTATTCACTGCATATGTCCAAAAGATATCTGTCAATTTGGAATCCATTAGCATTGTTCGACCCATTTCTTGTATTGTCTTGTTCTTTCTTTCAACAACTCCATTCTATTGAGGTGTCCTAGCAACGGAGAATTGCTTTTTTATTCCATGCCTGCTGCAGTAGTCCATAAATTCCTTTGAAATGAACTCTCCTCCATTATCAGATCTCAAACATTTGATTTTTGAATCCATTTCATTTTCAACCATTTCCTTGTAGAACTTGAAGTTTTCAAAAGCTTCTGACTTATTCCTGAGAAAGAAAACTGCAGTTATTCTTGTATAATCATCAACTAATAAAATAAAGTATTTTTCACCTTTTAAAACCTTTGTTGTAGTTGGTCCAACTGGATCAGTATGCAGAATTTCCAGTGGTCTTGTCATTGAATATTCCTTTTATTTAAACCTAGTCTTTGTTTACTTTCCTTGTTGACAATGCTTGCATAAAGTGTTGGTTGGTTTCGTGATCTGGGGAATTTCTCTAATTTCTTCATTTTTGCTGACTTTGACAAGGTTATAAAAGTGTATGTGACTCATTCAGTTGTGCCATAGCCAATTTTCATCTTCCTTTCCTAGAAAACACTTTTCATTTCCGATTTCACTTAATACATATATGTTGCTTGAAGTTCTTGCAGCTGTTTCAATCAATTTTCCTGAACCTTCTTTTCTTATCTCGCACTTTTGTGAACGAAATTAACTTTATGACCTTGGTCACACATTTGACTCACACTTAGAAGATTGTTTTTCATATCTTCTACTAGTAGAACATTTTTTTCCTTGGTATTCTTGTTTCCAATTCTGATTGTTCATTTTCCAATGATTTTATCTTAATCATCATTTCCAAATGAGACTGGTCCATTTCTTTCCTTTATTAATGTAAGAAACCTGTCTTTATCACCTATCATGTGTTTTGAACAACCATTGTCAACATATAGACCATGTTTCTTCTGCTTAGATTATAGAGAGAGTGTGCATTCTTCATTTCTATATTGATTATGCTTTCTTATCCATGTTCTCTTATGAGGTTCTCGTTTGTGACTGTTGTTTTTCTGTTGTGATTCTCTAGGAGGAACTGTCATTCTGCAATGTTTGGCCATGTGTCCAAATTTGTTACACTTGTAGCATTCCACTTCAGTGCTCAATGATTCAAACATGTTGTAACTTCTTATTTGTGTTTCACTAGGCCTTCTTGGATAACCTTTTTATGTATGAATTTCAAAGTTGTTTATGTTCTTGCTATTAGCTCTGCAATTCATAGCTTTATGTCCAAAATTATTGCATGCATAACATAAACCCAAAAAAATATTTTGACACCTGGGAGTTGAATATCTTTTGAAAGGAGTTTCTCTTGTGAATACTTCTTCTTCCCGAGGCCTATCTATTGATCGTTGATTCTGAAATCTGAATCTTCTCGACGAATGAGTGTCCTTGTAATCTTACTTGTAGGTCTTCCTATCGCCTTTGATTGTTTCTACATAAATTTTTGGATATGTTTCTTATTATGTTGTTTTCGAGCTTGATCCCTTTTCTATCAGATTGTATCCAAGTCCGGTCTTGCCATGATAAGGCTTTTGACTGTTGATAATGTCATCCAAAACTTTTGAGTTTTTCTGCATATTTTTCTTTTGAAGATTCTTTCTTAATGTGACAATCTTTACTTCCAAATTTTCAATGATCATGTCTATTTCTTCTAGACGTTCTTTGAGTGATTCTTCAATTATTTTATCTTCTTCTATTTGAACCTTCAAATTTGTGATCATTTGTTCTAGTTCGTGAGTGTCTTCTTTCTTGTCTAGTTATGCATGTAGCTTCTTGTTTTTCTTCTTTTCTCTTCTTATAACTTCTATGACGGACAAAAATTATTCTCGGTAGTCAACTTATGCCTCTTCATATTCTTCTTCGGTGTATTCTTTATCAGAGTCTTATACTGCCATGAATAAAACTCTTTGAGTCTCACTATCACTTTCTTCATCTTCATCTGATGAGGAGATGTCTTCTTTGGTGCAAAAGATTTTCTTGAAAGCTTTATTTATAGTTCTTTTGCCTTTATATGTTTTTTTATATTTGAGTAATCTTTATCATTCCTCTTATTTTTCTTATGAGGACATTTGTTAGAAAAATTACTAATACCATCACAATTAAAACAAATCAATGAAAGTTTACGTTTATATCTGTCGTTGGTTCCCTTATTCAATCTTCTAACAAAGTTGGCTACTTCTTCATCATCTTCCGAGATGTCACTGTTGTTTCTATGCTCTTTTTTTTTTTTCTTTCCCTTTTGCTTTGACCTTTTGAATGCTTTGAAAGTTTCTTCTTTTATATCTGGATTTTCTTGTTTAGTTATTATTTCATATGTTGTGAAGATTCCATGTAGTTCCTCCACATACCTACTAAGTCTATTCCTCACTTATCAAACATTTACAAAGTTACTTGAGCTCTCACTAGCATCTCATCCCTCCTATATGGCTTTCCAACTCTCTAATAGAAATCATAATGTTGGCAATACTCCTTTGAATCCTTGTGAACTGTTGGCCACCATAATCCTACACGCAGTACCTTCTGCGTAGTTTCTTTTCCTGCATAGTGTCCTCCAAAAATCCCTTCATGTGCTTCTACTGAAATGATAGGCCTTTCATGCTCCATAACGCATCTCCTCAAAATTTTGTCTGCACCAAGTTTGTACAAGTGACCTATAATCAATTGGTAATCTACATCTCTAACCACCATATTTTTCTTCTGCGCGGTATTAAATTCCTTTGGTAAAAATCATGTACTCAAAAACTCAATAATGTCAGAAAAATACTCATCAACTATCTGTACTAAAAATAATCTTGCAATATGGAAATTGTCCTCCAAGTTACAGGATTCTTCTCTATTAGTTATCCTAGACAAATGATCTAGCCCTGCATTCAATCTTCCAGGATTTACAACAACTTCAAAATCAAAATCCTGAAACAAAATTATCCATCTACAAATTCTTCCCCCCAACGCTAGATTATTGACTAAATATATAAGAGAAGAATGATGTGTAAAAATCTTGAAATGTTTCCCTAACAAATAATGTCTGGATTTCTACAAAGCATATACCATGGCCAATCCTTCTCTTAATATAGTATTGTAGTTTTGTTCTGAATCGTATAACTTTCTGCTTGCAAACGAAAATGGTTGATCTATATCAACTTCTCTTGGTTGTGTCAATACTTCTCCTAGCATTATTGCAGATGAATACACATGCACATGAAATAATTTTTCCCAATCTTGAAACACTAAAATTGGCCCAGTAACCATCTTCTCCTTCAAAATATCCAAAATATGTTGGCATTATTCATTCCACTTATACTTAGTTTATTTCTTCAACAACTTCTCCATCGGTGTAGTAATATGTGCATATCCCCTTATAAACTTCATGTAATACCATGTATGAACAAGTGTACTCTTCAACTGGCACACTAACTTTGGTAGTGGTAAATTCACTATGACATCAATTTTAGCAGGATCAACGAGTAGACCTCTTTTACACACTACATTCCCTAACAAAATACGAAAATATGTGTTGAAAATGCATTTCTTAATATTCAATGAAATATGACATTGTCTACACATGTCTAAAATCAACCTTAACACTTCCACATGATCCTTCAATAAACTAAACATTATACAATCATCTAAATGAAGATCTAAAAACTTATGAATAAATTCCTTAAAAGCAACCACTACTACCCTTGAAAACATTGCAGGTGCATTCTTCAATCCAAATGGCATTAATGTATATTGAAATGATCCCCATTATGTAGAAAATGTGGTATTATGTCTATCTTCTGGTTCTATCCTTATTTGATGATATCCTGAAAACCCATATGTAAATGAATAATCTTCTTGACCTCCTACATTCTCCAAAACTTCATCTATAAATGGGGTAGGAAAAGGATCATGTAGGAAAGCATCATTCAATTTTCTCAAATGTACAAAGCTATGATACCAAATGTAAATTTTAACCTTGTACAATATTTTGCTACAAACAAATTTTCAATAAAAGAACAGAAAAGATACAATGGAAAATACATGCATTAAACATGTATTTTTCCCCTGGAAACCCAAACCAGGAAAACCAACATATTATATATTCATTCATAGTGATACATTGTTTACAATACAATATACATATAGGAGCCAACTCCATCCAAAACCCTAACCCAATGACTTAGATTATTCAACAACCATAATTCCTTAACCAGAAATATAAAACCAATGACAAAAACCATGTTCTAAAAAATCACCCAACAATGGACATGAAAATTGAGGCAACACAAAAAGAGAGGCAAAAATGTGACACATTTCCCGAGGAAAAAAATAATTTCTCGGGGGTGTTGCCCGTGAACCCCTGCATGCATGGCGCAACGTAGAAAACACTATATATAGTGGTGCAAAGAATATAACAAATACCCAATACAAATTCATCCTGGGGAAGTGCATCAAGATTCCTACCAGGGGTCGAACCACCAGCCCATGTACACAATCTTCACTTGAACTCACCTCAAGTCATGAACTCATCATGCACCTAATTGGTTCATCCTTCATCAACTTCCCCACCCTACTCTCGAAGCTCTTAATCTTTGACCAATGTTCAAACCATGTGTCCCGTCACTCTGTTGTGTGATCTATCTTGTCCATTTGTGTGACTCCATTGAACAACTTGTCTCACCATATTGTCCAATGTGTGACTTGTCCCCATTGTGACTTTTTTGCATTCAACTCTTTCAACTGATCGTTTCATCTAATCGACACCATCGTGTGATCATCCAACTCATAATTTTCATGGATTTTGGTGAATCTTGGTTTCTATAGACACATTCAACTCTCCATGAAAACTTCACAACCTAAACTCATGCCCTTCCATTATGTGTTTTTCTCCACCTAGATGGCCTCAATCCTCAAGTCACGATGGACAATTGGCCTACTCCTTATTCCAACCATGACTTTCCTTCTGCAACATTTCCTCATGAACACATTTTTCCAAGGATTTAGCTTATTCTAACCTTGGATCGACTACCCCTATAATATGCTCACCATGTAGCCACTTCTTCTTCCAATGTGCCTCATGGGTTGTGGATGAAAATTTTGCAAACTCAAAGTCTTCGACCTATGATGTGCACCAATTGGAATGATTGTCACCTCGACTTCCTTCTATGAAAAAGTATAGGGTTATACTTGTTGCAGTTTACTGCATGAAAATTGTAGTTGTTCCATTATGACGAAAAATATTCATATGAAAAGTTTATTCATCCTAAGTTCACCACCAACCCACCAGGACTCGCAACCAGTTTCTTTACCAAACCATTCAATCCCATAACTCCAACTCCATGTGGCCATGTCTTAGTGTTGTGACATAGTGCTGCAAAATTGTTCTGCGAAACTGTTGTCATGAAACCCTCTTCACAATCAACATTGTAACGAAGTTGTTGACGACTATATATCATGCCAAGTGACCTTCTTCACTTGATGATTGTTTACATTCTCCTCAAACCAACCAAGTTTGTTCAGAGAATGTCTCTTCAATAGGTCAATACACCTTACGAAACCAATCACCAATGTTTCACCCAAATTTTCTTCTCAATGCACCTCAACGCCATTGTCATCACTACAGTAGTAGTGAGGAGATCACCAAATGTTCATTGAACCTTATTCAAATTTTGTGATGAACATGCTATAATACCAACTATAACCAAGATAGTGGTGAAGATCTCACCAAATTGTCTTCTAAGTTAGTTGTAATATCAATTGTCACAACGAAACATGATGTCTGCTGAGATATTATGATCGTACGCCACTTGAGGGAGTGCAGCACCATGATGGTTCTTGCTTGGATACTGGGAAACACAAACGAAAGATCTCCCAAACTACGCCTCTTCACCTAAATCATACCCATACTTTGTTTTAGGCTATGGGCGAGTCGCACTCCTACTCCGTGAAACTCACTTGTATACTTAGACAAATTGTTATCAACTTAAAACTTAATCATTTAAGAATAAATCCATGAACATGGGAAACAAAGAGAACACTTTTGAAACAAACAAGAGACACACGGATATAGTACGGTCGGCACAAGACATTCCTAGTACCCGACTAAGTCTTATTATTAAAAAATAGTTACAATATGAGCACTATTGGCTCGATTTACAACTTTGGTAGAGTCACACGACTCACCTCACCTCACCAAGCCACTCATACACAAGTTCACCCCACTAAGGATCATCCATCACAACTTTCGCAACCTATGTTGTGTGTCTTAGAAGTGTTCCCACCACAGACTCCCATCTCTTCTCTATCACAAGACTTTACCAAGATAACACAAACTTTGGTTCTACCTCATGGCATGCCTCACCTAGACCTGCAACAAGACTTCCTATTCGTCCTTGCCTCATAACTCTTCCTTAATCACTTGACTCTTTTCCTCTATGCATCCTTGTTCATTGCCTTCCTTGGTAGTGTTCTTTTGTGTTATTCTATGGAATCCAAACGTCAACTTTGAGTCATTTAGGTGTGTCATGCCCCTTTGTGGACCAAGTCACCCAAACAAAGGGACAAGGAATGATGCACCCAAATGAGCGCATACACTCATGAACCTATGTGTCCTTTTGAGACGGATGTGCCCCAACCTTGGGAGTGCTCCACCAACCTCTTTGGCACGCCCTTGCCTTATGCACTCCTTACCAATTTGACTCGTCCTCTAACCCAATGTGCTCCTTCTCTTGGTGGATTTCACCCCATGCTTTTCATCATGCATGGGCAAGCCCCTTAGCATGTTCACATGCCTAAGAGACCCACTTTCCCAACTAGTGCGCCTCTTGGGTTCGAGAGCAACCCAAAATTTTGTCTCCCTAAAGACTTGGGCGAGGTGTATGTGCCCTTCTAGCAGAGGGCCTTACACATCCCAATATGAGAGAGATGTGTCATTCCTTCAGTGCTTAACATGATATTTAATATATGTGTGTGTGTGTGTGTGGATCTCTCTCTATATAGAGAGAGAGAGAGATCCATCTTAACTCTTGTAGTGTCTTTTCAAGTGAAAACTTTTTTTTTAATTGAAAAAACTTGAGGAAATATTTGGACCTCTAAGAATTTGATCCTTCTCTACTCATAATAGATAAATTTAAGTTGATTTAATATTCAATGTAAATTACTTGAAATTCTCTACAAATCATCAATATTTGATGATGAAGAAGTGTTTGTCACACTATTTCTTAATAAATTTATTGTTAAAATTGACACATAAATTTAAAAAAAAAAAAAACAATAGAAAGCAAAAAAAAATTCAACCCTAAAACAATGATTTAATGGTGATAAACAATTGTTTGTCTCACCGACAAAATACTTTTCCAATACAAAGAACAATAAACTCTAAATCCTTATCAAATTAGATTAAAAGAGAAAATGACCCAAAAACAATGAAAGGTACGTATTTTAGAGCAAATCAATAAAACATATTCCGAAACTGAAATAACAATGAATGGATACCAACAATTGCTCTATGAAAAAGTTGGAATCGTGGCGAATATCGGAGTCCATGAATTCAGCGCCAATTGGCATCACTCTAAGAAAAAGTTTAAATAACATAACAAAAGTGACATGATACATTGCAGTAAAGCACACTATCTAAGCCAAAGAAAAAAAAAANAAAAGTGACATGATACAGGAATGGTTAAGCACACTATCTAAGCCAAAGAAAAAAAAGAGAGGAATGGTTAACTTAACCATACAGGCCACGGTTCCTAACCTAGTGTGTATAAAGAAAATTAAATTATACAGATATTTCACCCCGCTTGATATTTCACCACTCGCACATTCCATCACATGAATGATGGGATTTGATATTTCATTTAGAAAATTGCATTCGATCATTGTGAATAGTGGACACTAGCATGATTGGTTATTATTTAGAATTATGTTGCATAAATTATTTATTGAAATATCATAAATATGAAAGTGAAATAAAGGAGGTTGACATACAATTACTAGTTTCTGGAACAAATGGTTTTCGGGAAGGATAGTGAGAGGGATGAACCCTATGAGATTGAAATAAGGGAGGTTGACACACAATTACTAGTTTCTAGAACAAACGGTTTAGGGAAGGATGGTGAAAAGGAGGGACCCTCGTTCAATGCATCCAGATGCCGGGAATCGGGATGAGGTGGAAAGTGGCCTGGTGGGCAGCCACCGCCATCACTGATCCTCCCTTTACTTTCTTTCAGTTTCCACCCTCTTCGGATACTGCTACATCTTGATCTCTTTACACCATATCAGTAACTCCTAACAAAGGCGGTGCCAATGATTCCCCTCTGCCTCGGCTCGCTCTCTCTCTCGATGGATGGGGAAGAAAAAGACAACGACAAGACTGGCCAATGATTCCCCTCTGCCTCGGCTCGCTCTCTCTCTCGATGGG
>JASDQU010373189.1:113756-124669 GCA_032191745.1 Picea mariana
AGGATTCTCACAACAACCAGGTACTGATTATGGTGAAACGTTTTCTCCAGTAGCAAGATTGGACATTGTAAGGACTCTCTTAGTCATAACATCTCAACACAAATGGAAAGTATACTAGATGGATGTCAAGTCATCTTTCCTAAATGGTGTCCTAGAGGAAGAGGTCTATGTGGACCAGCCACCTAGATTTGAATTAAAAGAGTAACCAGCCAAAGTGTATCGATTGAAGAAAGCCCTATATGGCTTAAAGCAAGCTCCAAGAGATTGGTATAGCAGAATTGGCACCTATCTGATCAAAAGTGGTTTCAGCAGAACCCAAAATGAACCAACTTTATACACCAAAACAAATCAACACGGTAAAATTCTGATTGTATGCTTATATGTTGATGACATGATATATACTAGAAATTTTGAGTTAACTAGTTTTAAAGATGCCATGCTATCTGAGTTTGAGATGAAAGATCTTGGCGTAATGAAATATTTTTGGGGGATTGAGGTTGATCAATCAACCAAAGGAATTTTTGTCTATCAGCAAAAGTATGTCGCAGACATCATCAAAAGGTTCTACATGGGACACTGCAATCTAGCAGAAACTCCTATACCCCTAGGCACAAAATTGAGCAAGAAATATGAAGGCCCTACAATGGACCCTACCCTATACAAAATTTTAGTAGGCATTTTGTTGTATCTTATAGAAACTAGGCCTGATATTATGTATGCAGCTAGTCTTGTTTCCAGGTTCATGGAATCCCCCAAAGATTCTCACTGGAAGATGGTGAAAAGAATTCTGAGATATATTGCAGGTACTCTCAATTTTGTCTTATGGTACACTCAGTCTGATGATAATCATCTCTCTGGTTACACAGACAATGATTTTGCGAGAAGCCTAGATGACAGGAAAACCACCTCAGGACATGCCTTTCACCTGGGCACGAACTTGATTTCATGGGCATCAAAGAAACAACCCATTGTATCAATAAATTCTGTAGAAGCAGAGTATGTCACTGCTGCCTCAGCTTCCTGTCAAGTTGTGTGGCTGAGAATAATATTGAATGATATGTCACATATAGAAAAGGAGCCAACTCCCATCTTCTGTTACAACACCTCATCAATTTCTCTATCCAAAAACCATGTGTTTCACAAGAAAAGAAATCATATTGACACTTGTTTTCACTTCATACACAAGCTATTCAATAATGGTGACATAGCACTTCAATTATGTGGATCTCGAGATCAAATCACAGATATTTTGACAAAGCCACTAGGAAAATCCGTTTTTGATTTTCAGAGACAACACTTGGGAATTATCAGTGTTGATGTTTATAACTGTTGAGTTTAAGAGGGAGTGTTAAATATATATGTAACCTCAACAGTCTGACTGTACACTACTAGTTGTCCTGGCTAGTTGTACAATCGTTCTTGATTTGCTTGAGCCTATTTAGCTTAGCCTTTTGTCTTTTTCTTAAATTCTCAATACTCAATACTATTGCGCTCTGCTCATTTTCTTTCCCAATTATATCTTCTTGTTCTCATTTTATCAGAAGAGTGCCTCAAAGTTGCACAACTCATCCCTCCAAGTTTTGCGGAACGAGTGGCACTCATGTTTCTATTCTTCCTTCAAATTTATTTGTGACAATTGAGGAATGTGACCCAATAAAATATGGATCTGCACGATGGATCCTCGATCACCTCCATAGTTTTGTTGTAAAATCTTTGTTTTGGCTTGTTAATCTCTACACAAACTCTTTGCAATCATTGGCACCCAAATTCATTGATCCAACCTTTTCAAGCCAAACTATTGTGTTCCCATCTCACACATCTCTACCATTTTGTGTCTCCTCTCCTTGGTTATCTTTGCACCAAGGCCAAATCCACACTTTTGTGCTTCCCAAATCATCTCATGTTGTGTTTTAGTCCTTTGCGGAGTCCTCCATGACTCAACTGAAAATCACTTTGATTTGTATGACAAACTATACTATCCCACGAACAATCTGATCTATCAACAACTTTGTGCGACTTGGTGCAAATTCATCCTGGGGAAGTGCATCCAAGATGCCTACCATGGGTCGAACCACCAACCCATCTATGCAATATTCACTTGAACTCACCTCAAGTCATGAACTCATAAGGTACCTAGTTGGTTCATCCTCCATCAACTCCCCCACCCTAGTCTCCAAGCTCTCCATATMTGACCAACGTTMAATCTAGGYGTATCGTCCCTTTGTTGTGTGATMTRTCTCATCCATTCKGGTGAATCCATTGAACAAATTGTCTCACCATATTGTCTGACCTAYGACTTTKCCTCTCTATGACTTTTCCACGTTCAATTTTGTTAACCAATTGTGTGACCTATTCCACACCATTGTGTGATCATYCAACTCGTCCCGTCCATGGCCTTTGGTGAATCTTGGTTTCTCATGGCACATTCAACTCTCCATGAMAACTTCACAATCTGAACTCATGCCCTTCCATTATGTGTGATGCTCCACCCAAACGGTCTCAATCATCAAGTCCCAATGGAAACTTGGTCCGCTCCTTAGTCCAACCRTAAATTTCCTTCCACAACATTCCCTCATTCATTKCCTTTGTCCAAGGATTTAGCTCCATCTAACCTTGAATCAACTGCCACTTGAATGTGCTCACCATGCGGCCACTTCTTCTTCCAGTGTGCCTCTTGAACTATGGATGAAAATGTTGTGAACTCAAATTCATCAACCTATGATGTGCACCAACTAGCATGAATGTCACCTTGGTTGCCTTCTATACCAAAGTTTGTTATAGGGGTTGCATTTGTTGTGGTTTACTACATGAAAACTACAATTGTTCCATTATGATGGAAAATATTCATACAAAAAATTGTTGCATCCTAACGTCAACGTCAACCCACGGCAACCCACCAGAACTCCCAACCTATTTTGTCGCTAAACCAATCAATCCCATAACTCCAACTCCATACAACCATGTCTTAGTTTTGCGACATAGTGTTGCAAAACTGCGATTCAGAATTGTTGTCACGAAACCCTCTTCACAATATGCTATGTAATGAAGTTGTTGACAACAAGCTATCATGCTAAGTGACCTTATTCACTTGTTGGGTTTCTTGCTCGATGTCTATCTGCTTCTTAAAACAACCAATTTTGTGCCCATACTATCTCTATAGTCCACCTTACTAAACCAATCACCAATTTTTCACCCAATTTATCTTCGAAATGCACCTTAACACCATTGTCACCACTACAGTGGAAGTGAGGAGCACACTAAATTTTCACGGAACCTTCTTCAAATTCTACGATGAACATTCTCTTAAACTAACTATCATCAAGATAGTGTTAAAGAGCTCACCAAAATGTCTTCTAAGTTAGCTCTGATACCAACTGTCACAGGATGTCTCCTTGAATCTTATGATTGTACACCTCATGAGGGTGTGCAGTACCATGATGGTTCTCACTTGTATGCTTGGAAACACAAAGGAAAGTTTTCCGAGACTGTGCCTCTTCACCTAGAGCATACCCATACTTCATTCTAGGCTACATGTGAGTCACAATCATACTCTGTACAACTCACTTTTATAGTTAGAAAAATTATTACCAACTTAACACTCAATAATTTAAGCATACATCCACAAACATGTGAAACAAAGAGAACACTTGTGAAACAAACAAGAGAAACATAGATATAGTATGGGTGACACAAGAAGTGCCTAACACTTGGCTAAGTCTTATTATTGCAAAACAATTACAATATGAGCACTATTGGATTGGTTTACAACTTGGGTAGAGTGACACAACACACGTCACCTCACCTCACCAAGACACACATACATAGATTCGCACCACCAAGGATCATTCATCGCAACAACTTTCACAACCTCCTTGGTGCGTCCTACCTTGGGAGCACTCCTTGTGCTAAGGAAACCCAACCTCTTTCATGCGCCTTTTCCTTAAGCATGTCTTGCCAAACATACTCTCCTTTGACCTAATGTGCTCCTTCTCTTGGTGGCTTTCACCCCATACTTCCCCTCATGCATGGGAAATCCCTTTGGCATGTTCGCATGCCCAAGGCACCCACTTTCCTAACTAGTGCACTTTTGGGTTCTCAAGCAACCAAAATTCATCTTACACATCCCAATATGAGAGAGATGTGTCATTCCTTTAGTGCTTAAAATGGAGTTGACAAATAGAATTTAACGTGTGTGTGTGTGTATCCACAGAGAGAGAATGTGTAGATCCATCTTATCTATCATGTGTGTAGTGTCCTTCTACCTTAAAACTTTTTTTAAAATTGAAAAACTTGATAAAAGAATTGGACCTCAAAGGATTTGATCCTTCTCTACTTATAATAAATCGATATGTAAAATAAATTTAAATTAGTTTTGATATTCAATGTAAATTACTTGAAATTATCTACAAATCATCAATATTTGATGGTGATGAAGTGTTTTTCTCATATTGTTAAAATTGACAGATAAAGATAAAAAAATAAAAAAACAATACAAAGAGCAAAAAATTCAACCCTAAACAATGATTTCATGGTGAAAAACAATGATTTGATGGTGATGAACAATGGTTTGTGGCAACAATTCTTTAAAAATATATAAGGTTAATGTTGACACAGAAATTAAAAAACAGTTTTCCAATACAAAGAACAATAAACTCTAAATCTTTATCAGATTAGATTGAAAGTGAAAATGACCCAAAAACAGTGAAATGTATGTATCTTAGAGAAAATCAGGAAAAAATATTCTGAAATTAAAATAACAATGGATGGATACCAACAATTCCTCTATGAAAAGGTTGGATCGTGGTGAAGATAGAAGTCCAAGAAATCAGCGCCAATTGTGATCACTCTAAGAAAAAGTTTAAATAACATAGAAAAATGACAGGAAACATTACAGTAAAGCACACGAAGTAAACCAAAGAAAAACAGAGAGAGAAATGATTAACTTAACCATACTAGCACAGCTGCTAACTCGAGGCTGGTGAACGTCGAAAGGCTTACAGAATTAATTTACAGAATTAATTTAGTACGACTTAAAAACATACATCCTAAAACTATTGAAATTTAACTCTCTACCGATTGAAATTGTGTAAACCTAAATTGTTAGTAGCTATAAATCAAAAACCTAAATCAAAAATCGAATTGTTAAACAATTAACAAGCCATGAACAATACAAACCATACAGAAAATCCCAAGTCTATCTAAACTGATGTCTTTATTTAGGAGTCCAGGTTATGGCCATGCACAACCATCCATTAGGTTTCGTGAAACATACACTTGCGTATGCTCATAGCTATAACTTCCAGAAGACTAATTAAGCTACATGCTGAGGATGAAGCATCATAAGAACAGTCGGTGCATGCCTGTAATAAGGAGAAATCTTAAAAGAGAAGCGTTGCAAAATCATGGCTAAAGCCACCATGGCTTCAAACATTGTAAAATTCTACCCTATGCATGTCCTCGGACCAACGCCGAATGGAATGAATGCCAGTGGATGTTTTGTAGCCTATGCAGCTCCACTTGCAAACCTTCGAGGATTGAATTCGTTCACATCGTCACCCCACAAGGCCTGATCATGGTGAATGGCCAAGATCGGTATCATTAACTCCATCCCTTATGGAAAGTTAAGCTTTCCAAGCGTCATGGCTTTGTCAATTCTTCTGATCAAAGAAACTACTGGCATAGCCTCCGACACTCTTTCACAATCATGTCAACCTGCAAAAATCAGAAGAGAAAACAATGGATATGGATAAACCATCATAGAATAACGATATAAGGGTTAAAACCATAATCATAGTTCAATATTGCATGCCTAATCAAATCCCTGATCAAGGTAGCATACAAAGATTAAAATCGAGAGGTTCACAATCCCCATGTCACAGACAATTAAATCTGGGATTATGAGACTGAGAGAGTATATAGGTATTTAATGAGGTGGTAGTTAAATTGAGGAATTTCTTACAATTCTTAGTCTGCTCACTGCGTTTCTAAATGAAAATTCTAAATAGCAAAGAGCAAATCATGCGAGTAACAACAATAGCAATCTCTGCTCACATACCTCCAATCCGTGCAAGAAACAACCATGGCAATATATGGTCACATAAAGGTGGAATAACGGAAAGGCGGCCATAATATAAAATGCCATCCAGCCAGATGCCAACTACCATTGATCTAGCCATAATATGAAACGCCTAGCCAGCCATAATATGAAACGCCCCGCCAGCCAGATGCCAACTACCATCCATTTGAAAAAGAAATATGCGTAAAATAAATAGTTGAGGAAGTGGAAGTGGATCTAGTGAGCTTTGACACCTACCCTACAACCATATTTTCTATTCATCTATAAAACAAAATAATTAGATGAGGTATTTGAACGTGGCAAGATATTACCTTAAACACATAATCCATTGCTAATTACATTAAAGTGTCAATCAATTGGACAAGATAGTATTTTTTTAAATCAGATTAAGTAAATGTGAAAAAGTTAACACAAAAACGTACTTCTTTATAAAAGCAGGGAAGTTATTATTTCAAATCAAAACCCTCCATTTAGTGTGACGACTAAGAATATTCCATATACATTTGATCATGTCCATAAAAAAGGCATTAAAGATTAAAAATGCATTAAATGTGTCCATCTCCAATAGGGATACGCCTTTCGGCATAACAAGAAATCAACGCCAATTGCGATCACTCTAAGAAAAAGTTTAAATAACATAAGAAAAGTGATAGAAAACATTACAATAAAGCACACGACGTAAACCAAAGAAAAACAAAGAGAGAAATGATTAACTTAACCATACTAGCACAGTCGCTAACTCGCGGCCGGTGAACGTCGAAAGGCTTACAGAATTAATTTAGTACGACTTAAAAACATACATCCTAAAACTGTTGAAATCTAACTCTCTACCAATTGAAATTGTGTAAACCTAAATTGTTAGTAGCTATAAATCAAAAACCTAAATCGGAAATCGAACTGTTAAACAATTAACAAGCCATGAACAATACAAACCATACAGAAAATCCCAAGTCTATCTAAACTGATCTCTTTATTTAGGAGTCCAAGTTATGGCCATGCACAACCATCCATTAGTTTTCGTGAAACATACACTTGCATATGCTCATAGCTATAACTTCTGAAAGACTAATTGAGCTCCATGCTGAGGATGAAGCATCATAAGAACAGTTGGTGCATTTCTGTAATAAGGAGAAATCTGAAAAGAGAAGCGTTGCAAAATCATGGCTAAAGCCACCATGGCTTCAAACATTGTAAAATTCCGCCCTATGCACGTCCTCGGACCAACGCCGAATGGAATGAATGCCAGTGGATGTTTTGCAGCCTACGCAGCTCCACTTGCAAACCTTCGAGGATTGAATTCATTCACATCATCACCCCACAAGGCCTGATCATGGTGAATGGCCAAGATCGGTATCATTAACTCCATCCCTTGTGGAAAATTAAGTTTTCCAAGCGTCATGGCTTTGTCAGTTCTTCTGATCAAAGAAACTATTGGCATAGCCTCCAACACTCTTTCACAATCATGTCAACCTGCAAAAATCATAAGAGAAAACAATGGATATGGATAAACCATCATAGAATAACGATATAAGGGTTAAAACCATAATCATAGTTCAATATTGCATGCCTAATCAAATCCCTGATCAAGGTAGCATACAAAGATTAAAATCAGGAGGTTCACAATCCCCATGTCACAGACAATTAAATCCGGGATTATGAGACTGAGAGAGTATATGAGGTATTTAATCAGGTGGTAGTTAAATTGAGGAATATCTTACAATTCTTAGTCCGCTCACTGCGTTTCTAAATGAAAATTCTAAATAGCAAAGAGCAAATCATGTGAGTAACAAGAATAGCAATCTTTGCTCACATACCTCCAATCCGTGCAAGAAACAACCATGGCAATATATGGTCACATAAAGGTGGAATAACAGAAAGGCGGCCATAATATAAAATGCCATCCAGCCAGATGCCAACTACCATCGATCTGGCCATAATATGAAATGCCCAGCCAGCCATAATATGAAACGCCCCGCCAGCCAGATGCCAACTACCATCCATTCGAAAAAGAAATATGCGTAAAATAAATAGCTGAGAAAGTGGAAGTGGATCTAGTGAGCTTTGAACCCTGCCCTACAACCATATTTTTTATTCATCTCTAAAACAAAATAATTAGATGAGGTATTTGAACTTGGCAAGATATTACCTTAAACACATAATCCATTGCTAATTACATTAACGTGTCAATCAATTGGACAAGATAGTAATTTTTTAATCAAATTAAGTAAATGTGAAAAAATAAACACAAAAACATACGTCTTTATAAAAGCAAGGAAGTTATTATTTCAAATCAGAACCCTCCATTTAGTGTGAGGACTAAGAATATTCCATCTACATTTGATTCTTTCCATAAAAAAAAAGCATTAAAGATTAAAAACGCATTAAATGTGTACATCTCCAATAGATATATACGCTCTGTATAACAAGCCACGATTAGTGACCAAGCGTGTATAAAGAAAATTAAATTATACAGATATTTCACCCCGCTTGATAACACATAATTCAGCGTTAGACCACTAGCGCATTCCATCACATGAATGATGGGATTTGATATTTCATTTATAAAATTGCATTCGATGATTGTGAATAGTGGGCAGTCGCATCATTTGTTATTATTTAGAATTATGTTGCACAAATTATTTATTGAAATATCCATAAATATGAAAGTGAAATAAAGGAGGTTGACATACAATGACTAGTTTCTGGAACAAATGGTTTTTCGGAAGGATAGTGAGGGAGGAACCCTATGATATTGAAATAAGGGGGGTTGACACACAATTACTAGTTTCTAGAACAAATGGTTCAGGGAAGGATGGTGAGACGGAGGGAGCCACATTCAATGCATCCGGATGACGGGATGAGGTGGAAAGTGGCTTAATGGAATTCTTGATGATTAATGGCCTGGCGGGCAGCCACTGCCATCGCTGATCTTCCCTTAACTTTTTTTCGGTTTCCACCCACCTCAGATACTGCTGCATCCCGATCTTTTTAAACCTAATCAGTAACTCCTAGCAAAGGCGCTGCAAGATGGATGGGGAAGAAGACGACGACGACGACGACGAGACTGGCCGATGACTCCCTCTGCGAAGAGGCCTCGGCTCGCTCTCGATGGGCAGCATTCGATTTGAATAGGGTTTGAGAGGAAAAATTGCAGTAATGAAAACTATTGATGTAAAGCACTATAACTCGCCACAGCAATCAACATGAACACCAGCCATTATTGAGTCGGTCGCACGCCTATCTGTATGTCTCTATAGAGCTCTCAACCTAATTAATTACAGTTATAAGTTGCCAGATACCATCGTTTATTGTTCTGCAAATATCTGACACCCATCATCCTTCTCAGTTCTTTGTTCTCTTGATCATATGCTCTCTGGTCGTGACCAGGGAAACCGAATCATCCCCCTCCCCGCCCCAGCATAGGGTTCTGAGCTTTCTGTAGGGCATTTTTGAAATTGCTGCAAGGAAATCATCGATTGTGATGCAGTATAACATTCTTTTAAAACCACTGACCTTAGATCCAATACAGATCGACGCCATTACTTGATCGCTTCCTCCACAGATCCAGAGACTCGACCGGAACTCACCATTAAAGAATGCCGCCCGAGAAGAAAAGCTCATGATAGCAACAGTCTTAACGTTGGATGCGAGATAATTACAGCGTGGAGCATAAAAGACATGGGAAGAAGCATAGCTTGATCAGTTTCACTCCATAGTTGTTTCGATCTCTCTCTCTTCGACAGGAGGCTGTTCATGGTATCATGGCAGACTTCAAACCTAAGTCGAATATTCTAAAAAGAGTTTCACCCAGGGGAATTAAGTGCATCTGGTCCGATTTAATCATAGAATATAGCTGTATACAGGTATGGTAGATTTCATTTCTTAGAATTTTAGTGTTCGGAATTATATCTTTGATATAGCTRMAAGTTCACTCCAAAAGACAAGGTCAGTGACCGYTCTATTAGAGCAGCTTRACTGAGACTCTGATACAGATTAYATGTAGTGAAATRGAATTTATCTGAGACTCTGATACAGATTATACTACTTGTAGTGAATGGTAGAGTAGTATGTCTTTGGGTTTATTCTGTTTGCTATTGTCAGTTGTACTGGTTTGAGAAATGGATTCTTGGTTTACTGCATTCTTTGGGTATATTGTGTTTGCTAATGAGGTATATTTTAAATCTATAAACTGTAAGGCATGGCTGCTTCTACGTTGTATTCTTGGTGTACTGGATTCTTTGGGTATATGCTGTTTGCTATTGTCAGTTGTACTGGTTTGAGAAATGGATTCTTGATGTACTGGATGTTCTATAACTTTTACTTATGTTCGCTTGGAAATTTAATCTCTTTCAATTATTTTTCTTCTTCGAATATCTACTAAGATTACTTTTACTCTTGGAAAATAATTATTACATAAATGTACTTTATTGTAAACAAATTGCTTGTTTAAAAAAAAATACATTACAAATTACTAAGTGAAATATCTTTGAAATAAATAAAATCAAAGTAGTTAATGTGTAATTGTTTTTGATAATTTTTTATATGATTCCATACATGATTCTTAAGTAAATAAAAAATCTATTATTTTATTTATTTTGAATTATTCTTTAAAAAAAAATCCATTTTCAATCTATAAACTGTAATGCTTCCTCTGTTTTCGTTCTTTTACATACTATGTTATGAAGTTATCAATATACTTGATGCACTTTAAACCCATAAAACTTAATGCTTTTGCTGCTTTGCACCTTTACATGATATGTCATAGGATTATGGACACACGGTTAATATCAAAACAGCTTCTAGGTTGTATATAATTGTTTTGCTGCTTTTACACCCT
>JASDQU010373190.1:7906-34520 GCA_032191745.1 Picea mariana
TTTTTAAAGCCTTCAAAAAGGTAAGTGTCTTATCTTATGAGATAAGATATTGATTACAAAAATAGAGGGGGAATATAACCACCCCAGATCACACTAAATCTTTAAAAGCTAAAAAAGGTTTATTCCTGTTTATACAAAAATGGATCATAGATATGGCTAACAAGCCCCAAAAATTATTCAGATCACTTGGTCACCATAAACTCCCAGATATCCTGAAAAGAAAAGATAAAATAAAGAAACTAAGATATACATTTAACCACAATTTTCCAAATTTCGAATTAGAATAGACTGGCTACAGAATCTGCTGATTCTGTAGCTAGTCTATTTTAGTAACGAAATCAAATTTATTCAATGAACAAAATAATCTAATTTATTTAATGAACAAAATATAACACTATTTTATGATAAAAATAAATATTACCTTTAACTGTAAAATCAAATCATATCACATGATCTCAAAATTTATTACTGTTGTTGCAGTCTCGACATTTTTCAATATGACGTTCCCTGTTGTTTTCATGCGTTTCCCTTGTCTCTGAATGATAGACTTGAGCCTACGATTCTCATTTGTTAAGGGGTCGACCTGATCAGTAAGAGATTTGATCTGCGATTGTAAAATAGGTATATCGGTGTAATACTTGTCAATCCAGAACAAGAAAGTTTCACATTGTGACTGTGCGACAGCCGATTGAGAATACCCACGGTTGTGTACCAGAATGTACCCAATGTGGTCTATAGATTTTTTACCAAAATTAATACCTGGAAACCCTTCACTATGCTTCAGAAAAGGCGACAGATTATCTAGGAAATTGTAAGACTGATCGAGGTCTGTTTGGAAGGAAAGAGGGTCTTCTTCAACAAGAAATATATCAATCTAGAAATCTGAGCTCTCATGGATCTCGATCGTCTTGATCAAGCTCACATGAGGGTTTGATTTGTTTTGCAGCTTCCTCGAAATCAACCTTCCATCTCTTTTATTTTTAAAACCCAAATCAATATCACCTTTAGATGACTTGTCTACAGGTCTGTTTGCATTTTTGGCAGAGGCATTAGGGTGTACATCTTTTTCATGGGTCTGCTCAACAAATTTTGGGTCGGGTAAAGGCTTATTGTGGGTGGCCGAAACACAAGCTTGGGTAGATGAATGGAATGCTCTAGGATAGACTATGGTTTCCTCAATCACAGGTTTGTCAACCTCTATAGCATTGGGTTTAGCGAAACCATTTCGGGTTAAAAATGAATCCCAGTCATCATTCTATAACTTCAATTGATGTGAAGCATAATTTTTATCAAACCATGGTGGAAAAGGCTTGAATCCAAACGTTGCTTCTTATACCTCTTATCCATTTTATACAGGCTTCTCCACAGGTAATAAGGCATGTTTAATGGAAACCCTATGAAATTCATGAGAAAACGTAGGTGATATAGAAAGACAAAACCAAAGCAGCCTTCACACGTCACGAATTGTTTCAACACTACAAGAAAACCATGCCATCGGGTTTTCAGTAGGGACACTGGCATACCTTTGTCACAACCATTGATCTTTCAAGATGTAAAGAAAAGACTCCATGGAACCTCTTCGACCTTGGCATTCTTGAACCACTTCTTCCTGCTCACAAGGAGACCTATTGCTTGGCTTAAAAATTCATCTATGACTTCGAGTTGAATGTCCCCCACCTTGGCTCAACATCCGTCAAATGAGAGGGCGAATTAATGAGTGGTCTGCAGGTTAAATCCCTGGAATTTCTCAAGGAAAACAAGTCAGCCATGACCCTCGATATCCTCCCTTGCATCATTGCACAGGAGCAAGGTCTGTGTGCCATTGGGTTCAATCCTAACAATCAGGGCCATGGGAAATCGACAGGAAATCATCCAAACACAATGCATATGGAGGGTTTGTAAGAGTAGACCAGTGCTATAATCCAGGCCCGAAACTCATCAACAATCTATGGCGTATGAGCAAAAAATCCTCAATGAAAAGATAGGTATTGTTTGAAATGAATGCGAGGGTTGTTGCAAAACCCAAGGCCAAGCTTCAAAATGATGGGCTCACTGTGATCAGACTACCACCTCCCACATAGTACAGGCCACGACTATGTGCATTAAAATAAAAATGATTGCGCAACAAAGTGGGTTAGGTCCTAAAGTTTGGGAGAGGGAAACTTATAAACCAAAGTCTAGTGACAAGGAAACGTATGACCAAGAACCACAAAAAAAACACATATCAATGCTTAAATTAAATGGTCCTTTGTTGATCCAAATAACAATCCATAAGCATGTTTGACATTCGAGGAGTCAAAACAAAGAGAGTAAACTTCATATCAAGGAACAAGACTCCATTAATAAAAACTGTGGAGCCATTTTTCCTTTCATAAACTTTTCAAATAGAGTGGTAATACAGTCATAAGTTTTAATGCTTCATTTTCATGCTTTCAATCATGAATGAAGCATGAAAAGAAAAACACTAGGAAAAACTAAAAACTTACAATTGTCGTTTCAAAAATCGCTTATGAAGAACAGAAAAATGTATGACCCCAGTTAGGCAGCTACATAGATTATTATTTGATATAAAAAGTTAAAAATATGTTGGGATGCCAGCAATGGCGATTTGCTGGGAGAAACAATTATGTCTGTATTACTGACAAGTTCAGGTTAGAAATATTTGAATGATTTCAAATCAAAGAACAACTGAAAGGTTATTTGAGCATCTTTGATAATCATGACGTGGTCCATCTTAAGATATCTTTCATTAAAAAGAATGAAATCTGGTGACAAACTTCACAAACAAAAGCCACGACATTTAAGTTAATGGCTCCAATACTGTTGACAGGGCCACTGCTGCCAGTAGGCGTCCATAGCCTCAATAGGGATGTCAATTAACCCACTCTGACATCTGTATCCTGTCCAAGAAATTTCAAATCAGAATGAAGGATTCTTGTGACCAAAATCAAGATTTATACCAGAGAATTTTCTTTAACTTGACATCGCTTTGCTGTCAACGGGCCTGTTCAGTACCCTGACGAAGTTATTTTGGCATCATGCATGCATTTACCTGCTGCCAGCAGACCTGTTCAATGTCTCAGAGGGTTTACAAACACTTCCCACAACTCTTTGAGAAATTATTCACAATCTGTTATAGTTTTAAAGACACTCAGCAGAGCGGGGTGACGCTGAAAATTCCAGTTTTTATACAACTTAATATTTTTCAGGCCTTTAGTTTTTTCTTGCTAACCTTCATTAAGATCTGAAAATAGTTTATTAATAAAACTAATTTTTGAGGACAAAGAGTCATCATTGAGTTTCTTTTCTTAAGAGCAAGGACAACGTAAATATCTTTTTAAAGATAGTTGTGATTACTCTCAAATGCAAATTGAAACTGAGAAATCAATTCTCAAACAAAATATCATCTTTAACTAGTCTACATTTTTAGAAAAACACATCAATGTATTCTCTTATAGTCCTTGATAGTTGTTTATAGATGAAGAATTATGTTCTCGTCTTCCGAACTAAACTATAACTGATCCAGAATCAGATCCAGAAGACCCCCCAGGCCTAGAAAAGGCTCGAAAATGAAAGTGCTCAGAATTCGACGAAACTAATGCCATTGCGCCTGTCTCGTTCTCCCGATTCCGGCCATATATTTACTTTCTCAAACACACACTTTATGTGAAAGATATCGCATTCTGATCGTTTTCCCAAAGAGACAAAAAGTCAATAGGTCCAGTCAAATGATGACATCAGCAGTACTGACATGGTAGAGGCAGGTGGCGACAAGTGGCAGCCCAACATCAGGTGATTGGTTAGTGACAAGGATCCACCCAATAGTTGAAAGGTGGCATTTTATTGACAAATTGTTTGATGCCATGTGGCCCTCTTCATGGGCTACCACGTGGCACCATGGGATTGGTCAATGGGTTCATATGGAAAAATGCTATGGAGCTCATGGGATTTGAACCCATGCCCTTTTGGTAGGTGCCCAAGACATGGCCAAAGTCCTTTTTACCAATGGGCCCTTGATGGTGCTTATTAAATATAACGCACTTTAATTTTATTAAAGTGTATTGTAAGGGTGTATGGGTGCACAAGGGGATAAGCCCCAACCCAAGGATCTTGGGGATATCCCATAAAACTAGGGGGGTGCACATGAGAAGGGGCTTAGCCCACTTAAGGCACCCTATTTTGAGCTCTGATCCCATGCAAAGTGCCATAAGACCAGGGGCGCGCGCCCATTTAGGGGGCTTAGCCCTATATTTGCACAAATGTTGATTTTTCACCATATATTAGTGATTTTTTAATTATTTTTTAAGCAAATTTAATGGATTTTGCCCATTATTGAGAGATATTGGGCTCTTTTTCAGCCCAGATTTTGGGAGGAAGTTGGGAGATGGTTACCAACTTCAAATCTATATCAACTAGGCCTATTGGAGGCCATGGGGATATCAGAAGAGGTTCAGAGCAGAGATGTGCTTGAGCCAAAGCCATTGTCATGCAGAGAAGCTGTTGAGGAGCACACGCTTGTGGGCCATTTCTGGGAGCTCCATATGTCCGATTTGGGTGACGTCAGTTTTGTTGGGTTCTTGAGATCTGGTAGAACAAGACTAGATCAGTTGTAATCCTTTTGGCACAACTATGATGTGCATTTATAGCTTCAAAGATAAATAAGAAAGCCCACAGAGAAAAAGGCCTGGAGACGTAGGCGAGATTGCCGAACTCCGTTATCATATTTGTGTTATGGTTTGCTATTATTTCTTTGTTTATGTTCAGATATGAATATGTTTATATGGCTGACATATCTCTTCATTAATTCTTTTTCTTTCTTCAATTCATAAATGGTTAAGTAACGATTTCTTCAAAACTCAACCCTTGTCATTAAAAGATCGTTTCGGATCAGGTGGTATCAGAGCTGGTTGAGAGGTTGGTTTTGAAGGTTTGACAGGAATTGCAAGGAGATATCTTCACCAAGGAAGTTTGGTCCTTATGCATCTGAGGAAGATTTCTTCAAAGCCTTTCAATTGATGAAGGCCATGGTAGAGGAGCTCTACTATGAAAGAGGAAAACATAAACTTTCAAAGGTTGAAGAAGAAGTGAAGGAATTGCCTTCTACACCCAATTCATAAATCATCTCCGAGGTATGCAGTGAAGGTCATTCATCCATTTCTCCTTGTTCCCATCAATATGTTTCTTTTGGTGCATTTGAAAAACATACAAAAGGTGTAGGTTTGAAATTGCTAACCAAGATGGGTTATGAAGAAGGAAAGGGCCTTGGAATTGAAGGTCAAGGTATCGTTGATCCCATTGAGGTTGTGGAAAGACCTCGATATTTTGGATTGGGATATGGTGAAGTGTAGCTTGGAGCATCCTCCAAGATGGAATCCAAAGCCTTGGAAGCAAGTAATGCTTCAATGGATCAACCTAAGTCATTACGGGAGTAATTCAAGAAAGGTGATGCCATATCACTCCATGATTGTGAAAGTGAATGCAAGTCATCCCCAAAGCAAAGTGAATATCATCAAGGAAGGTATAATGGTCATAGTTTTACCAATTCTCTTTTTGATTATAAAAATCATAATCATGTAATCCGAAACTTATGGAAAATGTATCCATGTACTTTTTGTCATTCACCCAAACATTGTGTGGCAAAGTGTTGGAAGAGACAATCATTGTACAGGAAATTTATGTAGACCAGGAAGGAGATGCGACATAAAGAACCAACTCCACAATGAAAGAAAGAGAAGAGAAAACAAGTCTAGATGCCGAGAAACTATTATGCTTATTGCAACAAAGGTGGAAATCAAAAGGCTAACTGTTGGAGGCTTCATCCGGAGCTTCATCCAATAAGGGACAAAAGGATTGTGCTTGTACTTGCAAAGGAAGAAGGATTACTAGTGAAGAAAGAGGAACACCATGGAGGATAGAAATTGGACACTTGGTTTTTCTAGAAGCTGATGTCACAACTTCATTGTATTTTGCTTCCATTAATGTAATCACACATGTTGAAATGATGACCTGTTATAACATCATTTTTGTACAACATTGTGTTGTGTTTTTTTCCTTTCGAGTCCGTAATCAATCAAGGTTTATTTTGTAAACTTTTGGGGACCAAAAGGTCCTTTAGTGGGGAGGTGTGATCCAGAAGACCCCCCAGGCCCAGAAAAGGATCAAAACTGAAAGTGCTCAGAATTTGACAAAACCAACGCCACTACGTCCATCTCGTTCTCCTGATTCCAGCCATATATTTACTTTCTCAAATGGACGTCATATGTGAAAGATATCACATTCTGATTATTTTCCCAAATAGGAAAAAAGTCAACATGTCTAGTCAAATGACGACATCAGTAGTGATGACATGGCAGAGGTAGGTGGCCACAAGTGGTAGCCTAACAACAGGTGACTGGTCAGTGACAAGAATCCACCCGGCAGTTGACAGGTGGTATTTTATTGACAAATTGTTTGATGCCAGGTGGCCCATTCATGGGCTTCCATGTGGCACCATGGGAATGTTCAATGGGTTCATATGGAAAAATGTTATGGAGCTCATGGGATTTGAACCCATGACCTCTTCGTAGGCACCCAAGACTTGGCCAAAGTCCTTTTTACCAATGGGCCCTTGATGGTGATTATTAAATACAACCCACTTTAATTTTATTAAAATGTATTGTAAAGGTGTATGGACGCACAAGGGGATAAGCCCTAGCCTAAGGATCTTGGGGATATCCCATAAAACCAGGGGGTGTGCATGAGAAGGGGCTTAGCCCACTTAAGGGGCCCTATTTTGAGCCATGATCCCATTCAGAGCGCCATAAGACCAGGGGCGTGCACCCAGTTAGGGGGATTAGCCCGCTATTTGCACAAATGTGGGTTTTTCACCATATATTAGTGATTTTTTAATGATTTTTTAAGCAGATTTAATGGATTTTTCCCATTATTGGGAGATATTGGGCTCTTTTTGAACCCAAAATTTGGGAGGAAGTTGGGAGATGGTTACCAACTTCAAATCTATATAAAGTAGGCCTATTGGAGGCCATGGGGAGATCAGAAGAGGTACAGAGAAGAGATGTGCTTGAGCCAAAGCCATTGTCATGCAGGGAAGATGTTGAGGAGAGCATGCTTGCAGGCCATTTCTGGGAGCTTTGTATGTTCGATTTGGGTGCCGTCAGTTTTGTTGGGTTCTTGAGATTTGGTAGAACAAGACTGGATTATTTGTAATCCATTTGGCACAGCTGTGATGTACATTTAAATCTTCCAAGAGAAATAAGAAAGCCCACCGAGACAAAGGTCCGGAGATGTAGGCGAGATTGCCGAACCTTGTTATCATATTTGTGTTATGGTTTGCTGTTGTTTCTTTGTTTATGTTCATATATGAATATGTTTATATGGATGCCATATCTCTTCATTAATTCTTCTTCTTTCTTCAATTCATAAATGGTTAATTAACGATTGCTTCGAAGCTCAACCCTTGTCATTAAAAGATCGTTTCAGATCAGTAATACAGGCATGTTTGACTCAAAAGGCCAATAAACAAAAAAAGAGAAATAAAAATAGACCAAAAAAGAAAACAGAAAGAAAAAGAAACCAAAACAAAAAAATATGTACAAAAGGTGCATCTGAAAGTTGTTAGGTGAAATACCTTTTCAGAGCTTGGCCATTCACCAGGAAGGTGTCTGGCTGTCCCTCTAAATTTTGCAAGCATAAAGAACTGGGGCCTAGTTTTTTAGCAATTAAGAACAGTCCCAACCATAGGTTTTGGAACTTAGTATGCTCTCCTTTCCCCTCATGAGGTTTGTCCCACTTGAGGACAAGATCACCTACCTCAAAATTCCTGTCTGAGGCAGAATTCGAATCGAACCAGCTTTTGACAATCAGTTGATGTTGATCCAGTTTTTGTTTTGCTGGAGCCCTTACCTCTTTTAACTTGAGAAAAGCATTAATCCAACTTTCCAAAGGAGGAATGTCTTCTTCCTAAACCTTCTGCGATAACTGCAGAGATGGAAGGAGAACCTATGGTGGAAGAATTGCTTCCCTACCGTAAACGAGGAAAAAGGGAGAATTACCAACAACAATTTTCGGAGTTATCCTATCAGCCCATATTGCATTGAATAGTGCATTATACTAGTTTTTATGGTTTTTGGAGATCGTCCTCTTGATGACCTTGATCAGGTTTTTGTTTGTCAATTCTGCCAAACCATTTCCTTGGGGGTAATAGCTGGCAGAATACTTTAGTTTTATCCCTTTTTCTAAAGAAAAAGCACTCATGTTGAGAGATGAAAAATAGGAAGCATTATCGAACACTAGACATTCAGGAATACCGAAACAAGTGATAATGTTTGAATTAAAGAAGGATATTACCTGACTGGTGTTTACCAATTTTAATGGTGCAGCCTCGGACCATCTAGTGAAATAGTTTGTCGTTGTAATGATGTATTTATGCTACTACGAGGAGGTGGGGTTAATTGGGCCAATGATGTCAAGGCCCCATTGCTGAAAAGGGAAATCCATCAAGACAGGCTGCAAAATGCTGCTTTCTGTACTCGTCCAGAAGCCTTTTGACAAATTACACATTTGCGGCATAACTCATGAGCATCTTTGAAAAGAGTGGGCCAGTAATACCCCACCCTTAATACTTTGTGGGTAGTAGTGTCTCCACCGAAATTCCCACCAGCTTCCCCTGCATGTAATTTTGATAAGACTTTATTTGCTTCATCTCTTTCTAGACAATGCATAAGGATTCCATCAAAATTTTGGCGAAACAATATACCATTCACCATTTGGAAAGGTGCAGATTTTAATCTCAATGCTCTCCTCTTTTTTGGATCTGTTAACGCTCTGTAATTTCTCGGCTGAAGAAGAAATTGACGGAGGTAACTGTTTCAACCACTTGGAGTCTTGGATCTAGCCCTCCAAGACTCAGAGAGGGCTCTCTCTTTTCGATTTAACTTGGTTTGTATGGGATGGATGTTAGGCTAGCTATGAAAGTATGGGGTTGGGGTTTTTGAAATATTTAGATAAGGATGTGGTTGACGAGTTTCTCAGATCACCATTGGGCTATGGGGTCTGTTTATATGATAATGATCAAATCAGATCTAGAGGTAAATGTCTCCACAGGGAAAGATAGTAACATTCGTTGGATCGTCTTAGATTTAGTGCCTATGAATAAGGTGAAAAGGGAGAGATCCACTGAACAGAGGAGTAGTTAAGAATTCCTTTGTAAAGCTTTAGATGAATAACATATAGATTATTGAAAAATTGGACAAAGAGTATGCATGCATAAATTCTTCTCCATTACTCTCTTTCAATAATAAGAAATGAAATTGCTTGAATGATAGCAGAAAGATAACTAAAAAAGACAAAGAAAACACCACCAATGCTACTACACAAGAATCCTGTAAATCATTATCTCTATTACTGTTTAGTCATTCAAAAATTACAGACAAAAACCTCCTGGAGTAGCAAGGTCCACAGTCCATCCAAAAGGGAAAAAATTCACACAGGTCGAACCCTCTGTACCTCCAATTCATCCAATATATAACAAACTATGGCCACATTAGATCCCTATGAGTCGAACTCCTCTAGCCTACAAAAGTGGATCTGTTCCTATCTTTTGGCTGATGTTTTAAATGCTGGGAGTTTGGGATCTTTACTTCATTCCAAAAATATAAAACAATTAACAAACCAAAACAACACATGTAAATTGTCTTTGAACTATTGTAGCTAATGAAATAAAACTCCTTAAACTCTGGAATGCTGGAGCTACCATTTGTATTTTTTGAGTTTTCCTTTAGAGCCTGGAATTTCTCTACCACCTATGACTGCATCATAAAATTGATGACAAGTGTAATAGATTGACAACTGTGTATAAGCCTAATATTTTGTTCGCTGCCAAATGTCTCGTGCTCCTTCTTAACCACTCGATCAAATCCCTTTGATCGTTATTTGCTCATTTAAATGCCTCTGCCATCTGTCGACGAAATGCTTAAAGGATGCCTAGCTATGCTCCTATAAATGATCAACCATCTCATCTTTTATTCACTAATTTTTTGCCTTATAATCTGGGATCTGATTCTATTTACCGATTTTTGTCATTGCCAGGTGTCCTAGTTCCTTTCAAATTTTCCATTAAATGATAGGAAATATTCATCCCGTAAAATATACAATAATCATCAGGAATTGTGAAGTGATTGTTGCATCATATTCCAGTTTTTCTATAGGGTATTTCATGGCTTCCTTTTCTATCTTCCACATATCATCAAGGTTTTTCAGTTCTTATGGTGTATTGTCAACTTTTTCAAATTTTTGGACGCAGCTTTGGCACTTGTGTGTGCGCTATCGCTTTCTTCTCTTTGACAATTGAGTAGGCACTTGCAAACATTTTTCATTTAGGACCTTCATTAACATATGTAGTCTTCATGGCGAGCGTCCATTGCATCTTTTTCTCTACATCAACAGCTCCAAGTGTCTACTCGTTCAACACTACAACCATACATCTGAAGACAAAAATATGACCAATCTGCAGACTCTTTTTTTGTTGATCAAAACCCTGCTCAAAACTTCTATATCCAACTGTCATCACAAAGAAAAAACCTCCACAATGTAAAGAAAGAGAAAATTTGCAAGGATAATGGCTTCACGTGCGAGTGTATGAACCAATTTTCTCTAACACTTAACTAATCCATCTGTTTAAAGCTCGAATACACCCACAAGCTGGGAAACCAATGATGAAACCCTTTATGTTTTCTAATGACACCTGTGTGATGCATTTTTTGTTTTGGACATTTAGCATTTTGCTCCCCATTTATTCTACATCTTGCTTTGGCGCCAACAAATTCACCTACAAAATTTGACATAAGCAAAGGCAAATGCGGGCTGAAAACGAAAAGATACCTGCGCTTTCTCTTGGCTGGGGACTTGCTGCATTTATTTTTCCCTGTGGCAATAATCCCACATGCACGTGGTAAAAGGAGCTTGTGGTGTTTATATGAGCCAACAGTCACATGGTCTTTCGATGAAGTGAGCCCGAGGCTATGCTTTGGAGTTAGGCGCTGGCTTGTGCGTTTGTTGTTGGTTTGTGAAATGGTGCTAAGTCTCGGTGTTGAGTACTTGGATATTGGCCCTCGGCCAATATACCTTTTGGAAAATATTTTTCAAATAGTTTATATTTTGATATACAAGACAAAACACTCTTCATGAAGGCCGAGGGGCCAATTTTGGCTCAAAAGGCAAGAAATTGACTATAAAAACCAAATTTCGGCTAATAAACCGAACTTTAATTTTACCCAAAATAATAAAATTTTTCCATCCAAACCAATTCATAATTTCTTGCTAAAAAATGCGCAAGAACTTTAACTTGCTTTGAAGCTCGTGTGTAGATACTCATCTTATGCTTGCGCAGTGTTGCGCGCTTTTTTTTGCCTTTACATCTTCACTGAACGTCATAAGAAACAGTGTTATGAGCAATTTGCTTTATGCCTTAAATAGATAGATATCAGTCAAAGTACTGATTTCCCTATTATAGGGTCCTAACATAGGCTCCACCTAGGGATGGTAGCTCCTCGTGAGGTGCCAAGAATCCATAGAACTCTGAATTTCGTAGACCAGTTGATCATTGGGCTGTCCCCAAACTGTAGACTGAAAACAAAACTATGAAGAGATAAAAAAGAAAAGGTGCTCATCCTGTTGAGCTTATTGGCACATTCCTACCTACCCTACTTCGCTAACAGTTACTGCTTCAATCAAGTAATGAAAAAGTGCCAATGAAGCCAACCCAACAGTTGATCCCATGATTGGGTTTCCTCATCATGCTTGATGAAAATCAAAACTGAAATATGTAATGGCAACTGGTGACATATTTGGTCTTTATAGAGGATACATGTCTGAAAATTCAAACTAACATGAACTTCCATGTAATCCGCTATAGGATCAATTAAAGCATGATGCATGATATTCACTTCTAGATCTTTGATGACTAGTTGATCAGTTGTGTCCTCAAAATTAAACCCTCCATCTACAACTTCAGCCTTATACTTGAAAACATAATCATCATCAATCTGCAAATCAACAGGTAGTACAATTTCCTCTTGCTTTGGAGAAGGAAGATTTTCCAAGAATTCTTTGAGATCTCAGAAATTATATGACTGAATTTGAGAATCCAAAAGTTCAATATCATTTTCAAACTTTTCAACAACTAGCTCAAGAAAACAAATTTTACTTTTAGGAGAAAATTTGCTCGATTCCAAAATATGAAACATAGTTGTTAAAACGTCTTCGTCAATGTGAAATTCTGCTAACTTATTTCTGAATTCTTTTAAATCTTCAGGAGATAGAGGATTTACCACATACCCTATCATCTTGAAACATCATCAAGGCTTTGAAATCTGGATTCTTCGGCAGTGAATTCGCTTGTGAACTTTGAAGCTCGGGATCTTGAACAATGGAGTCACCAGGCGAATGGTACAACCTTCCTGTGTTTGGCTTTTGTTCACCATCAGAAGTCAAATCTGAACTTGATATATTTTCTGGAGAACTCGAAAACTCGTTCCCCAGCGGAGTCGCCAAAATGTTAACGCTCTGTAATTTCTCGGCTGAAGAAGAAATTGATGGAGGTAACTGTTTCAACCACTTGGAGTCTTGGATCTAGCCCTCCAAGACTCAGAGAGGGCTCTCTCTTTTCGATTTAACTTGGTTTGTATGGGATGGATGTTAGGCTAGCTATGAAAGTATGGGGTTGGGGTTTTTGAAATATTTAGATAAGGATGTGATTGATGAGTTTCTCAGATCACCATTGGGCTATGGGGTTTGTTTATAAGATAATGATCAAATCAGATCTAGAGGTAAATGTCTCCACAGGGAAAGATAGTAACAATCGTTGGATCGTCTTAGATTTAGTGCCTATGAATAAGGTGAAAAGGGAGAGATCCATTGAACATAGGAGAAGTTAAGAATTCCTTTGTAAAGCTTCAGATGAATAACATATAGATTATTGAAAAATTAGACAAAGAGTATGCATGCATAAATTCTTCTCCATTACTCTCTTTCAATAATAAGAAATGAAATTGCTTGAATGATAGCAGAAAGATAGCTAAAACAGACAAGGAAAACACCACCAACGCTGCTACACAAGAATCCTGTAAATCATTTTCTCTATTACTGTTTAGTCATTCAAAAATTACAAACAAAAACCTCCTGGAGTAGCAAGGCCCACAGTCCAGCCAAAAGGGAAAAACTTCACACAGGTCGAACCCTCTGTACCTCCAATTCATCCAATATATAACAGTCTATGGCCACATTAGATCTCTATGAGTCGAACTCCTCTAGCCTACAAAAGTGGATCTGTTCCTATCTTTTGGCTGATGTTTTAAATGCTGGGAGTTTGGGATCTTTATTTCATTCCAAAAATAGAAAAAAATTAACAAACCAAAACAACACATGTAAATTGTCTTCGAACTGTTGTAGCTAATGAAATCAAACTCCTTAAAATCTGGAATGCTAGAGCTGCCATTTGTATTTGCCGAGTTTTCCTCTAGAGCCTAGAATTCCTCTGCCACCTGTGACTGCATCATAAAATTGATGACAAGTGTAATAGATTGACAACTGTGTATAAGCCTAATATTTTGTTCGCTGCCAAATGTCTCATGCTCCTTCTTAACCACTCGGTCAAATCCCTTTGATCGTTAATCTTCTCATTTAAATGCCTCTGCCATCTATCGACAAGATGCTTAAAGGCTGCCTGGCTATGCTCCTGTAAATTCTCAACCATCTAATCTTTTATTCACTAATTTTTTTCCTTATAATCTGGGATCTGATTCTATTTACCGATTTTTGTCATCGCCAGGTGTCCTAGTTCCTTTCAAATTTGCCATCGAATGATAGGAAATATTAATCCCGTAAAATATACAACAATCATCAAGAATTTTGAAGTGATTGTTGCATCATGTTCCAATTTTTCTATAGGGTATTTCGCGACTTCCTTTTCTGTCTTCCACATATCATCAAGGCTTTCCATTTCTTATGGTGTACTGTCAACTTTTTCAAATTTCTAGACGCAGCTTTGGCACTTGTGTGTGCGCTATCGCTTTGTTCTCTTTGACAATTGAGTAGGCACCTGCAAACATTTGTCATTTAGGACCTTCATTAACATATACAGTCTTCATGGCGAGTGTCCATTGCATATTTTTCTCTACATCAACAACTCCAAGTGTCTACTCGTTCAACACTACAACCATACATCTGAAGACAAAAATATGACCAATCTGCAGACTCTTTTTTTGTTGATCAAAACCCTGCTCAAAACTTCTATATCCAACTGTCATCACAAAGAAAAAACCTCCACGATGTAAAGAAAGAGAAAATTTGCAAGGATAATGGCTTCACGCATGAGTGTATGAACCGATTTTCTCTAACACTTAACTAATCCATCTGTTTAAAGCTCAAATACACCCACAAGCTGGGAAACCAATGATGAAACCCTTTATGTTTGCTAATGACACCTGTGTGACACATTGTTTGTTTTGGACATTTAGCAGTTTGATCTCCATTTATTCTACATCTTGCTTTGGCACCAACGAATTCACCTGCAAAATTTGACATAAGCAAAGGCACATGTGGGCTGAAAATGAAAAGATACCTGCGCTTTCTCTTGGCTAGGGACTTGCTGCATTTATTTTTCCCTATGACAATAATCCCACATGCACATGGTAAAAGGAGCTTGTGGTGTTTATATGAGCCAACAGTCACATGGTCTTTCGATGAAGTGAGCCTGAGGCTATGCTTTGGAGTTAGGCACTGGCGTTGGCGCTAGCTTGTGCATTTGTTGTTGGTTTGTGAAATGGTGCTAAGTCTCGGTGTTGAGTACTTGGAGATTGTCCCTCAGTCAATATACCTTTTGGAAAATATTTTTCAAACAGTTTATATTTTGATATAAAAGACAGAACACTCTTCATGAAGGTCGAGGGGCAAATTTTGGCTCAAAAGGCAAGAAATTGACTATAAAAACCAAATTTCGGCTAATGAACCGAACTTTACTTTTACCCAAAATAATAAAATTTTGCCATCCAAACCAATTCATAATTTCTTGCTAAAAAATGCACAAGAACTTTAACTTGCTTTGAAGCTTGTGTGTAGATACTCATCTTATGCTTGCTCAGTGTCACGTGCTTTTTGTTGCCTTTACATCTTCATTGAATGTCATGAGAAACAGTGTTATGAGCAATCTTCTTTATTCCTTAAATAGATAGATATCAGTCAGAGTACTGATTTCCCTATTATAGGGTCCTAACAGGATCAACGTGACGGGGAGATGATCTGTGTGTTAGATAAAACTTGATGTCATCATACAAAGTACTTGTAGGATTTTGTACACAACATATTTGATTTTGATTATGATGATCTTCAATTAACATATCAGTTTGATTATGCTATCCTATAGCTGAATCAACAACTAATTTACATAGACCTTGGTCTCTAACAATTTTTGCTGGAGTGATCTCGAGGTCATATTCTTGTAAGAATGTGACCCAGTTCACTCATTTCTCAGCCAGTTCTTTCTGTACTAACAAATTTCTGACAGTGGGGTAAGGAACAATGACTTTCGTTCTATATTTCAATTGATAAGATCGAAAATGTTTTACCACTTTAAAAACAGCGTAAGCCTACTGATCTACAGCTGGATAATTAAGCTTTTCTCCCTTAAAGGCTGAGCTCATAAAGGCAATAGGAACTTCGTTGTTTTCAACATTCTTTTGGGTCAACACAGAGGCATAAGATCGATAGGAGGAAAATGTGTAAAGAGTGAAATCTCACGAAAAGTTAGGGCTCATTAGGGATGGAGCCTCCACTATGGATTTTTTTATTGAGTCAAAAGCTTGACTTTCTAGAGGTCCCCAATGGTATTGCACATCCTTTTTTATTAAGTTTTGTAATGGCCTAACCATTTCTGAAAAACTCGAGACGAACCTTCTAACAAAATTTATCTGACCTAAAAATGATTGCATAGACTTTTTGGAAGAGGGGGGAGGAAGTTTTGAAATGACTTGAGTCCTCTCAGGGTCAATGATCATCCCTTCATTGGATACTATGAATCTGAGCAACTTACCTTGTTCCACTGCAAAGACATATTTATTGGGATTTAGAGAGATGTCGTACTTACGACATCGTTGTAGAACAAATCTCATATGAGCTAAATGATCTCCTTTATTCTTTGAGAAGATAGTGACATCATCTAGATAGACTACTACAGATTGATTGATTAGACTGCGAAAAGCGATATCCATCACTCTCTGGAAAGTGGCACCGACATTTATAAGCCCAAAGGGAATCTTTCTATAAGCATAGGTACCCCATGGAGTACAAAAAATGGTTTTCAGCTAGTCTGGAGGAGACATGAGGACCTGGCTATACCCTGAAAAACCATCTAGCAGTGACAATCTTTCAGAACCAGATACCTGTTGGAGAATCTGTTCCATCAGAGGAAAATGGTAGTTGTCTTTATCAGATGCTCGGTTTAAATTTTGAAAATCGACACATAGTCGGATTTCGCCACTTTTCTTCTTCATAGTGACAAGGTTAGAGACCCACTGTGTACATGTCTCACCGAGAAGATTATCTTTGCATTCAATAGTTTGTTTAGTTCCTTCTTGACTGTTCGTTCAAGTTTTGGGTGCATATTTCTGAACTTCTGTTGAAAATGTTGAGTCTGGGGTTTCATGGGAATAATGTGCTGTATGATGTTAGGATCTAAGGTTTTTAGATCATCATATGTCCAAGCAAAGACATCCTTAAATTACTTAAACAACTTAATAAAGGATGACTTCTCTTGCTCAGAACATCCCATTCCTAAATTGATGCATTATGGATTATCTTTAGTTCCTAGATCCACTTTTTCATGGGTCAAGGAAGAACTATTCGTTTTACAATTTATTGATTTTCTGAATTTATCATGCAAATCATAAAAAATTTCTAATCTTACCACAGATTTTGGGGTAGAACTTACAAGATCTGATGTTGATTCTAGATATCTTGGGTCTGATATTACCGTAAAATTGCAGAGGTCTTCGTCATGGGTTCCTTCATCGATAATCGCACCTTGGAAAGTATCTTCCATGTGCAGGAAACTGATGATCTGTTGATCATCATCGAAAACTCTCCAATTAGTGATGTTTTATGGGACAGATGGTCTGAACAACAACTCGACAAAAAACGCGTTTGGAGAAAGGCCTTTTGCGGGAAAAAGTTTAGAAGTGACATTAGACAATAAATCAACCTCATAATTATTTAATCTTGGAATATAATTAATGTTAAATGCAGAAAATTTGTGCATTAGATTCCATACCTCATCTTGATAACTTTTCAGGTTTGGAGATAGGCAATGAATGGAATTTATTACCTGCTTGAAAACAATTTATGAATCGCCGAATACCATTAAATTCTATACTTTCAAATCTAGTGCCTTTTTGAGGCCTTATAGAAGTGCCTCGTATTCAACCGTATTGTTTGTGCATTCAAATTCTAATCACCAAGTGATCAAAGTTTTGTTACCCGCTGGGTCAATGAGCACACATCCTACACCAACTCCTTCTTTAGATTTGGATCCATCGAAGTAGAGAGACCAGATGCGATTATGATCAGTTGTATGTGACACCTTAGGGAGAATTGTTGACTGTGTGGATGTCATGAGTTCCGACTGTTGTTTCGAATTAGAAATGGTAAAAGTTTCAGCCATGAAGTTACTGAAAAAAGGTGTTCATCCCCTGCATTTTAGGTGAATTGGCGGAAGTAGTAAATTGTTCATTAGAGTCATTTAAATAAATTATCGTATGCTTGAGGTAACACTCACGATTGATCTTGATTTTGTTAGGATTTCCATTCTCTGGCAGCCACAAATGAGACCAGTCTGTCGCAAAGTAACCATGTAGCTGTTCGGACCAATCCCTACTTAAAAATAGACCATATACTTCAGGGGTGTCAACAACAATTATATCAATAATCTGATGGACTTTAGGATTAGATGATAATCTGATAAGGACATTTTTTAATTCACCTATTACCTTAACACTGGTCTGATCAAGCTGAATAATTTTCAAACTGGAAGGTTGAACTTCAGCATTGACTTTTTGGCAGACAGACCAAGGCATTACATTTGACGATGCACCAGAGTCTACCATATAGTTATGTACATTCCTATTGAAAATTTCAAAATTCAACAAAAAAGGTGGGATATTTATATGAGTATTAACAACAGAACTTTGCTGGTTTTTAGTCGCAGTGCCTAGAATTATTTTATTTACATTTGTTACTCTTTTTACAGCAAGGTCTCTTTTATCAGAGGATTCTAGTGTCATTTTAACAGGGACCTTTTGAGGTGTCTTAGGGGTGTTTTCTACAAATTAGTTGCTGTTCAGATGGTTGTTTTTGCTGTTTTCTGCAATATTCTAAAGCATCTTTTGCAGAAGAAAAAGAAATTTCAACAATTCATAAAAATAAATATTAGCTCTAAGTTTTTTAAGGTCTTCAATCAAATCGTATTCTAAACTTGGAGTTATTGAATTTTGTTTAGTTTCAGTTTGTTTTAACTGTTTTTGGGGTGCATTAGTCCCAACTTCAGAAGAGGATTTATTAGTTGTTTTGCTTCTAGTATTGTAAGGATGCACTATTTCAAAATTGGCTTGAAAGATACTATCTGAAAAATGACTGAAGATGTTAGGAGAGGGTTCATCCTCTTCCACTATTTCTTGTTTAATCATGTCTTCATAAATCTCGGGGGGAACTAAGTTATCATGTGCTTCCAGAATTGTCTAGATAGCATATTGTAAGCTTTCTAGATTAAGGCCTTCAGAATTTAAGTTGGGTTGATTTGTGGGAAAAGGCTTTCTAAAAGGTGGTTTGTAAGACCCTTTTCTTGAAGAAGCTTTTTCAGTTGATCTCCTTAAATATACAACTTGATTTGACAATTTCTAAACGACCCTATGTAAACTTTCCAGATTTGAACCGTCTGATTGAGTTTTGGTTTGGGGAGGTCTAGGAATAATTTCTATTTTCTTCTTGGAAGACGAGGTAATATTTGTCTCATTACTGATATTGTCCTTTAGGCTTAGAATATCTTTCTCAATTTGTCTTGCCTCCTCGAAAGCTTCCAATAATGTTGCTTTCTTATACCTTTTTACCCAGATTGCTATGTTCTGGTGTAGGGCTTTGGTGTAGTATGCGACAATAAGATTTTCAGCAGACATTGAATCAATGGGGATTCAATTTTTTAATGTTAGAAACCTTTGATTAAAGTCTTTTATTTTTTCCTTGGAGTTCATCTTTAAACTGGAGAGTTCCATGACTAAGACTTTGGGAGATTTTTCATCTTCAAATTTCTCAAGGAAAGAAGATTCAAATCTATCCCAAGATTCAATGGTGTGGGGTTGCTGGGAAAAATACCAAGTAGAGGCATTGCCTTCAAATGTGTATGGAAAAAGTCTACATACTACATCTTCGTGTTCTACACTTCAGAGTCTAATGACTAACATGAATTTTTTAATGTGATCCTCAGCGATTTGCTTGGAATCTAGATCAAATTTAGGGAGCCATTTCTCTGGATGTTTAGGCAAAGGATGCTAGGGTCTAGGTATGGCCACAACATCTTGATCGAGCCAAGGTCTGGCGGGATTGTTTGAATTTTCCATAGGCGTGGGTGGTGTCAAAGTTTGAGATGAAGAAATGTCATCGTTTGATGACTCTTCTCCTGAAGAGGAGGGAGATGAAGGTGGTGGTGATGGTGGGATACCATATCCTTCAGCTACAAGAGTGGGGATGTGATATGGACCTGTAGGATTTAGGGTAAGACCAGTGCCTTCAAGTTTCTCTCTAATATCAGAAAAATATAGCGGTTGATTCAGTAGCCGACTTGGTTCTCTAATATGGGCCAAAGTACTGTGTGTCCTTAGAAGTGATTGACGAACAATTGCTTGTACGTCAGACCCCGAGGGGTTTGGTGTTACTGGTTCAACGATAATCTGTGCATTTTCGTTTGATGTGGTTGTTGTTTGAGAGGCAATGTTGTCGTCAGAATGACTTCTTGTTACTATAGGTGAGTGGGTGTGTGGGGGAGGAGTCTTGCGACCTCCATGTGCCATCAATAGTGTTTAGGCCCTCCTTCTAGCACCATTTGTTGACAGGAAAAAATGACCGTCCGTCAATTGGAAGAACGAGTCTGGTCCGGGGTAGTATAAATAACCCAAGCCGTTTGGTATGACTCATTCTGATGGGTTTAATGGCTCCGTTGGACAATCTAACAGTCCTAGAAGAAACAAAATAAAGAAAAAGATTAAACTAACAATTAATTACTTGGTGTATATATGTACATACGTATATATATAACTATTGTGAAATAATATTTACAATACAAATCTGTTTACATAATTTATGTGCAAGATATACAAGTTGTGAGTTTTAATCTGAACTCACGAAAATCTATGAAAAGATGGTTCTTTTGACAAAAGTAGATAAAGAAAGCAAATAAGTTATTTTTTTTTTATCTTTATTTATCTATAAGATTAATATATCAAAATATACTATGAAACAGGAATATGTAAACGGTCAAAACCAGACCACATATAAGATTTTCAGAAACAAACAAACAATAAAGGAAATAAAATAACCTATTAATGAGTTAATTGGCATGCATCCAACATCTGTATGATCATGAAATGTCCAGCCAACCTGTCCAAGAGATAAACCTGCAGTGAACCTTTACACCGTTCGAAATAAATGAAAAACAATATATTGACTGTTGGCTTTTAATGACAGAATGATAAGACACAAATAATAACTGTGATATTTGTGATTGCAAACAATTACACATAAGATAAATCTAACTGTAACAACCTGCTCTTAATCGTTCAAAAAAATTAAAGATAAACCTTATCATTTGAATTGAACGAGCAATCACTATTTCTAATAACTAAAGCATCAAAATGTGGACGATATTAAAAGTAATTATCTTGACAACATAATAGTTTGTGAAGACAAAAGCTATTAACAATTATTGAATTATCAAGATAAACAAACCATAAATGAAAACAACATTTATAGATAGCTAAAGCAGAAATGTAAACATAGGTCCTGTCCAAATTCATGTATAGGCTGTCCACCTTTAGCCCTAGGCCAAGATGTCTTGATTACAAAAAATAATGAGTTTTTAAAGCCTTCAGAAAGGTAATTGTCTTATCTTTTGAAATAAGATATTGATTAAAAAAATAGAGGGGGAATATAACCACCCCAGATCACACTAAATCTTTAAAAGCTAAAAAAGGTTTATTCCTGTTTATACAAAAATGGATCATAGATATGGATAACAAGCCCCAAAAATGCTTCAGATCACTTGGTCACCATAAACTCCCAGATATCCTGAAAAGAAAAGATAAAATAAAGAAATTAAGATATATATTTAACCACAATTTTTCAAATTTCGAATTAGAATAGACTGGCTACAAAATCTGCTAATTTTGTAGCTAGTCTATTTTAGTAACAAAATCAAATTTATTCAATGAACAAAATAATCTAATTTATTTAATGAAAAAAATATAACACTATTTTATGATAAAAACAAATCTTACCTTTAACTGTAAAATCAAATCATATCACATGATCTCATAATTTATTACTGCTGTTGCAGTCTCGACATTTTTCAATATGAAGTTCCCTATTGTTTTCATGCGTTTCCCTTGTCTCTGAACGATAGAATTGAGCCTACGATTTTCATTTGTTAAGGGGTCGACATGATTAGTAAGAGCTTTGATCTGCGACTATAAAATATGTATATTGGTGTAATACTTGTCAATCCAAAACATGCAAGTTTCACATTATGATTGTGCTATAGTCGATTGAGAATACCCACGATTGTGTACCGCAACGTCCCCAATGTGGACTGTAGATTTTTTACCAAACTTAATACCTAGAAACCTTTCACTATGCTTCAGACAAGGCGACAGATTATTGATGCAGGAGCATTGTTGGCAAGCACGTAGAGGTGGGACCACCAGACACGTGAGAGTTCCCCCAGAACTTCAAATTGTGACAATTCAACTGATTTCGGGATCCATCTCCACCCAGTGCCGAAATCCATTTTCAGAAGCACATTCAAACCAACACCGTATTTGCCCTTTGTAGCAAGTTTTTGAATTTGTAGACAGAGCAGAAGCTCTCACTTCGGCTCTAGAAAGCGATTGATATAGGACTTAGAGTAGGTAGATAACCAGGGGAAACCCTAGGAGATATTTTGAGTATTGTAAAGATTGTAAGAAGTTAGAGTAAGTAGGGAGAGTAAGAGAAGGGAAGTAGAGGAAGAGTGTTAAGAGAACTGCATTTGAGCAGAGCTTCTCAGATTTTGAATTACTATAATTTGTATGTATATTGTAGCGATTTGACACTTTGATGAATAGAATAGAATGGAAATATTGATCCAAATGTGTTGTGCTTGGACCATGAATGCTTTCCTATTATTTTATGTTTTATGAGCATGTGAATGGAACTGTGAGTCTTTTCTCTAGTTTCAATTTTTTCTCTTCATTCAGAGATTTGCAAAGCATGCATCGAGCCAAAAGAGATACACAGAGGAATTGTTCTCTCTCTAGAGGAGCTTTGCAAAGTGTGCATCAAATCGGAGAGGAAATCACTATGGAACCAAGTGTTGGGGATCACAAAATAGAGTTGACAGGAGTTTTGTATTTCAAAACTCCGAATTGAAAAATTGCGATTCCATCAGAGCCATTGGAGTTTGAGTGATCTGGACCGTTGAATTCCTTTCGATATTTCGGGGATCATGAAGTTGAGTTGATAGGAGTTTTGTCTTTCAAAACCCCAAATCACAAAATCGCGACTCAATCAAAGCTGTTGGAACTTGAACGATCTGGACCGTTGAATTCCTTTCGAGATTTTGGGGATCGCGAAGTGGAGTTGACAGGAGTTTTTTCGTTCAAAAACCTGAATCGTGAAATCGTGATTCAATCAGGGTTGTTGGACACAGAAAGATCTGGACTGTTGGTTCATTTTGGGAGAGCCGTGATGTCACTTCGGGATTTTGGGGATCGCAAGGTGGAGGGGAAAGCATTTCATCCTTGAAAGTCCCGAATCATGAAATCACAATTAAATCCTAGCCGTCAGACTCAGGATGATCTGGACTGTTGATCCATTTCAAGATTTCAGGGATCGCGAGGTGGAGAGACAAGGGGTTTTCATCCTTCGAAACCCCAAACTATGAAATCATGAATTTAATTAGAGACGTCGATCACAGGAGTCATCAATCACAGGAGTCGATGGGAGTCGTCGATCATAGGAGTCGACGGGAGTTGTCGATCAAAAGCCCAAGCCTTTCAGCATTTCAACACTTTGACATTTCAAAAATCGGGGTTTCGAGCGAGCAAAGAACTAGCATGTTTTGACATGTGAAGTCCCGAATCCCGATTAGCACCTTTCGACTCGGCGCTTGGTCACAGCCCTTGGTCGTGTGCTGTGTTAGAACCCTATATAATAGGGGAATCAGTATTCTGACTCTATCTATCTATTTCAGGCATTATGCTTTTGCTCATGACGCATAGTGAAAGCGCAAAAAGTGCTCGATTCTGACCAAGCATAAGCCAAGAACCTGCACGCGAGCTTCAAGGCGATTTCCGATGCATTTTTAGCAAAGAATTATGAATTGGTTTGAATGGAATTTTTTTTATTCTTGTGGGTAAATACATTGTTTGGTTTATTAGCCAAATTTGGTTTTTATAATCAATTTTTGGTCTTTTAAGCCAAAATTGGCCCCTTGGCCTTTATGCAGAGTGTTCTGTTTTGGTTTTTCAAAATATAAATTTTTTAACAAATATTTTTCCAAAAAAATTATATTGGCCTAGGGCCAACCTCCGAATACTCAACACTGAGGATAAGCGCCATTGCATACACCAACAACAAACACACAAGCCAACGCCAACACCAACGCCAAACTCCAAAGCATAGCTTCGGGCTCACTTCATCGGGATACACTGTGGCTATCGACACATATCAATACTCATTTATCGTTTCTCCTCGTGAATGTGGGATATTGCCCACAGAAAGTCAAAAAATATATAAAACGTAGCTTCTAAACCCTATGCCAGGTGTTTGAACCAGATTCAAGGTGTCAAATGCAGGGAAGCACGCATGCGAAAAGGGACTAATCAGAATGTCATGGTTGTTTGGGAGGAATTTGGGTCGAACAAGGACACAGTTTTCTGTGGAGTATTCGATGGGCATGGGCCTTTTGGTCACTTGGTTGTGAAAAGGGTCAGGGAATCGATGCCTTCGAAGCTGTGTTCCCATTGGGAAGCCATAACAAGAGGCGATGAAGGAAACAACAATATTCGAGAAGCTGTTAGCGCAGTGGGAAGCCTCAATTCGGATGAAACTGATTCCATAACCATGGACGAGGAATGGAAAGAAGCCAAAGGAGAAAACACATAGGGCCTTGCGGGGAAAGCCCCTGACATGCTCACGGCGTGGAAAGAATCCTTTATCAAAGCCTTTAAGGTCATGAATAAGGAGCTCAGGTTTCATCCTACCATTGATTGCTTCTGCAGTGGAACCACCGCTGTGACTCTTTTAAAACAGGGAGAAGACCTAGTGATGGGTAATGTAGGAGACTCACGAGAAAATTCTGGGCACTAAAGATAATGACAATTCTTTGATAGCAGTGTAGTTGACTGTGGATTTAAAGCCCAATCTACCAAAGGAAGATGAGAGGATTAAGCAATTCAAAGGACGGGTTTTCGCACTGTCAGACGATCCTGATGTGGCACAGGTGGGGTTACCCCATGACGACTCTCCTGGTCTAGCAATGGAAGGAAGTTTGTCTCTGGATTGATCCCTGATGCAGGCACAATTCATTCCGATGGGTCTGAAACTATCGAGATCCCCATAACAATAATCTATGATGATATCAAGGACATTTATGATGAAAATGCTGAACCTGGTCAACTGGTTCTTGTTGAAGGAAAAGATGAGAAAACAATTTCCAAAGGAGTAGAACCATTTCCAGTTCAAACGATGGAATTAAGCATTCCAAATGAGGATGATTCTCATAAATCCTCAGATGCAAGAAACGATGTACCATATTTGGATGGAAATTACAGTTCATGTTCTGAACATATGAATATAAACAAGATAACTGAAGTAAAAGAGTGCAATGAACTATCCACCAGCCAGGTCTTACAGGAGAAAGACAATGTGCTTCTCTCAGGACAAACCGGGAAGGCAAAGGCCAGCGATTCCAAGAGTAAAAGGAAACCACAGAAGAAGCGATTAATATCAGATATTATTGCTTCTAAACTTTCCCATACAGGAAGTTGGAATAAAGAGACAGAACAGTCCAAGTCTGCTGATGAAATGGCGGAAAATATGTGCATGACTGAAAACAATGAGCAATCCCCGTGCCCAAAATGCTCACACCATTACAATTGATAAGAGTGTATGCAATTTGGATTGTAATCTAGCAGTTGATGAAGGCTTCCCCAGTGTTGATGCTACTATGGCTGTTAATGGTAGTGTCTGCAATGGTGATGAACCTGGATCAAAAGATGAAAGCATCGGCATGATTAAAGAACCCATGGCTATTGAAGAGAGTGTTTCTGCAGTTGACACCCCTGTGAGAGTTGATTTGAATGCCTACAAGGTTGAGTCCTTTGAGGTAGTTGAAAAGAGGGAGATCAAGATTGGGTTTCCAGTGGCAGTTGATGAGAGCGCTTGCAATGGGAAAGACACTGTAGCAATTAGTCAGAGTGTTTGTATGGTAGACTGTCATGTGGCTGTTGATCAGAGTGTCCACAAGCGAGATGCTATTTCATTTGTTGATGCATGCACTGACATTGGGAAGGATAAAAGTCAGGAGGATGCATTGGAGGAATGTTCTGTAGAGATGGTTTCAGAAGTTGCCAGTGATGTTGACTATGATTGCAATGTTTATGAAGAAGATGAACCTATTTCTTATACTGGGAATATGATGGATGGGCAAGCAGATGATCATTCCCAATATGAATATGGAAAATACAGAGACCGAAATTATTTTGATTGGGATGAAGATATAGAAGAAGAACTGGAAGTTGAACGTGTTGACTATGGTTACTCTGATTGTAGAGATGTAGATGAACTTGGTGCTTCTGATGACAGGGTTTCCACGACAACATTAGCTACTGTATATTGGCAGACAAGACCCAAATTCCATCAGAATGAATGAAGCAGATCCACGATTTGAGGCAACAGTTGAGGAATATCAAGGAGTAGATGGAAGCTCGACCAGGGGCAATTTAAATTCTCTAGACAAATGGCAAAGTGTTCCCGCTTTTCAGGAAAAGGTTTAAACACAATTTCCCCCAGTTGGAAGTGAATTCGTGACAGCAAGAAGCAAAAAATGACAGATGGCCCAGATTTTATGGCAAAGATCCCCCAACAAATCAACATTCATTTCCAGCAGTTCCATAATTCGAGAGACCCATCAAACTTTCTCAAATAAGTTGTTATTTACATTTTTAGATTTGGTTTATGGGAGACCATCCGCGACAGGTGTCAAGAGCATTGTAATTGTTGTCTATTTTTAGAAAAAATAGGTAGAGCATGAGTCTTGGCA